>CABFVZ010001641.1:124021-145504 GCA_902151445.1 Timema monikensis | reverse complement strand
GTGAATCAACCCCTGTCTTCCAGTGAATCAACCCCTGTCTCCCTGTGAATCAACCCCTGTCTCCCTATGAATCAACCCCTGTCTCCCTGTGAATCAACCCCTGTCTCCCTATGAATCAACCCCTGTCTCCCAGTGAATCAACCCCTGTCTCCCAGTGAATCAACCCCTGTCTCCATGTGAATCAACCCCTGTCTCCCAGTGAATCAACCCCTGTCTCCCTGTGAATCAACCCCTGTCTCCCTGAGAATCAACCCCTGTCTCCCTGTGAATCAACCCCTGTCTCCCTGTGAATCAACCCTTGTCTCCCTGTGAATCAACCCTTGTCTCCCAGTGAATCAACCCTTGTCTCCCAGGGAATCAACCCCTGTCTCCCTGTGAATCAACCCTTGTCTTCCAGTGAATCAACCCCTGTCTCCCAGTGAATCAACCCCTGTCTCCCTGTGAATCAACCCCTGTCTCCATGTGAATCAACCCTTGAGTCCTTAACATCGCTTTTGCTCAGACCTGGACGTGTGTAAAGTTTGTCTCAAGAAACAAAGTGGGATCTTCCACAAACAGGACATGTTGCGGGCTCGAGTCGTTGACTTGGCCTTTGAGAGCAGCATCGAGATGGGACAGTTCCCCCTGGCCAGGGAATATGGGGAAGAGCTGGTGTCCTCGTACAGGTACTAGAGCAGGGCCTGCGAAACTCATCTAACTGGCCCACAACAATAATAGTTTATTTTTACTATCTTAAATACTTGTATTCTTATCTGCTTAAAATACAGTCAAACTTGGTTATAACGGCCTCGGCTATTCCGTCAACTCGAGCGTAGCGTCATTATTTCAGCAGTCCGGTCAAACTGTCATCTATAAAAGGTATAAAAACCTTTGTTTTAGCTTCAATAACACTCGGTTATGGCGTCAAAAACTTCTTAAGATATTTTGCTTTAAATTGTATTTAAATGTATGTATATGTAAAAAAAAACCAGAAAAAATGGCCAATTGCTACAGAGGTATATTTTATAGCGAGCTGGGAGTGTATTGCGCTGGTCTAATAATAGACTGAATTGCAAAACAAAGTCAGGGAGAGGGTTGCGGGAATCGGGGGAGCTTCAAGGTCAAAATGAAGAGGAACCCTCCTTCACTCTGACGTAACGTCAACATTTGTTTGGCTCCTTCATTTAATTGACGCTATGTTGACTGTAGTAATAGTAATAATATTTAGCACAGCATCTTACTACCCGTTCGGGTTATACGCTTCGACTGTAGTAAATACTGCTTTGAGTGTTCTCTACATCTGGAAATTATAAGTTAATAAATATTTTCAATACATAGCATTAAGTAGCCTATATAGACCTGCACTGGTGGATGTGGAGATTACATGTCAGGCAGGCTCTTTTGGTCTAGTGTGTCAGTGTTGGGGAGATTGGTGTTCGAATCCCAGCTGGATAGATAGAGGGTGTTTTTTACTATATTGTCCTCCACTCAAATGCGGTAACATTTCCTCTGAATTATATCTTCCTTGTTCCTTACACACTAGCAAGCATGTTTGTCTAGACTATGGCCTGCAACCCATCCCTTGGTATAGTTGAGTTCACTGAACAACCAGCACTATGAAGTAATGCATCAGCATTTGTCTGAAGACAATATCTTCAGTACACTTGAACTACCAACCGGTGGTACGTAGATGGCTCAAAGCCACCATTTTATTAATTATAATCTTATAAGACATCATGTTCCGTTGCTACTAAATCTAATTGTTGACAGGAAGTACTATGGCCCCACCCATCCTCTCCTGGGACTACTGCACCTGAAGCTGGCTAAGCTGCTGCTATACTTAGAGGAGTCCCAGGAGGCAGTTACCCATGCCTGGTTGGCGCAGAAAGTGCTCAAGGTGACCCATGGAGAGGACCATAGCCTGTACCAAGGAGAACTAGCAGCGGTGATACAGCAGTGTCATTCACACAAACTATTCCAGCCTAACCCCTAATACACCGTGTGCAGTGTAACTAGTTTGGGAGATTCTGTAAATAATGTTAGTAAAGTGTTTGAAATAAGTCTTCCATGTTGTCTCTTGGTTTGAACCTGAGTGATATCATCTCTCATTTATGGTGTGTGTGTGTGTGTGTGAGTGACTACTGCCCGAGGATCAACCATTGTGATGTCCGCCAGGCTGCTCCGACACGCTCTAAAGGGACTCGAGTACAAATTACTACCCATTTCATTAAAACACCCTTTAATTTATATTTATTTTCTAAATAACGTATTACCCGTCAAAATACGTCCACACGAGTTAAGGTTTCAGCACAGAATGAAGATGGCCGTCAAGACTTCCCTGTCCGAGCAAAGGAGGATGACGTAGTCATTAGGGAAAGTTTTTAGGAACTGACAGTAGCAAAAGTTAGTACCATGAAATAAACACAGCGCTAGTGTGGGGTGGTTAACAAATGGGATGATGTAAAGAGGGTTTATATTAAATAAAACAAAATGGCTGAGTAGATAGATAATTATACCAAAAATAAATATTTAAATTTGGAAAAATATGAAATATAAAAATGAGGAATACTACAGACTTTTCTTACCTTCCTTATCTGAGAGCTCTATCATTATACATGTACTTTGGTGTATTCATACATCAAGTCATGTGATCTGCACCATGTATTGGGGCTATTTGCGACAGGAGAGGGCAAACCATTCAAAGTTCGCCTAACTGGGATTTGAACAGCAGTAGTACTCAATCCTCGACCAAATCACACCCTGACATTCTCAGGTAACAGAGGGGGTGGCGACAATATTGTCATATTTTGTGACTCTCCCAAACACATAAGGGGATTCCGAAAATTGTGGGCAAGATGGTCCCAAAACCACTGACAGAGCAGCACAAAGTGAATCTGGTCACTGGCGCAGTTCATTGAGCGAAGGTTAGGATTTTCTGAGCTCGATTGTGACTGGAGATGAAACCTGGGTGGCTCATTACACTCCCGAGACCAAAAGACAGTCATCACTGTGGCAGTACACCAGTTCTCCATCTGCCAAAAAATGCAAAACCTCAATTTCGGGCTTGGCGCCTCCCTCAAGACTCACATGGGTGGAAATAAACCAGAGGTCCTGTACGGGAAGGAGTTGACATGCCTCGTATCATAGTCTGAGTGTCCCAAGAGTACTTGCTTCAGTTCACTGTAACAGTGGTGTAACGATGACACAATGACCAGAGTTCACTGTACTAATGTACTTAGTGTACTATCATAAAAACATCTTTCTTTGTAAAGTGCTCAGGACCAGCTCATATATTTAAGTTAAGTTAATCTTTCCCCAACACATTTATAGTTTATTATTTATCCCTCACCCCAAGTTTACCCTTAAATTCTGGTTTCTTCTTGTCGGTGTCGATGTAACATGTTGATTTCAATTGCCTTCAACATTGTCAACACTGCAACATGTGATACTGCTTATTTAGTTCAGGTTGTTTCTCGTGTAATTTACTGGATTTGAAATTTTGCATAATTCTATTTTGGGCTATCCAGCAAGAGACAATAGATGGACATTTTATGGATGTGATTAGTGATAATAAACAGCTGACAATTCCCGAATCTTGTTTTGTATATTGTCTCAGTTTTTCCTCTTATCATTCCCAATAGTTATCTGTATCACAAACTATTTGGTAGGGGTGTGTGAAGGGAAGATGGAACTTTTGAAGAAAAGTCAAAGTCGCCCAGGATTTTTGTCAATTAACGTTACATTTAATTTTCTAATCTAGACAGTAACAAGGGTCAGGAAAATTTCCTTATTCATTACTAATCTATCAGTAAGCATGTGTGCATTAATTATTAATTATGTTTTAACTTTTACTTACATCAGTGAGTTTATATTATTTGGCAAACTTTACATATACATTTCTCTGTTGATTATTATAATTTTTTTGTTTGTTTCCCAATTCCTGTGTCAGCCATTTTGAATAATAAAGAAAATGGGAAGCTATAAAAAAACTTCAGAGTCAAACTCCAAAGTGATCGAATATTAAAGTGAACATGAGTTTAGGGCAGTAATTTTGTAGTTTTTATAACACAAATTTTTTTTGGCCAAAATAAATCAAATATTTCCTCTATAGAATCATAGTTTTGTTTTCTGCACGTGCTAATCTCAACAGTTGTTGAATATGTCATGAGCATGGCGGCATTTGGTGACAAACTTTTTAAATAAAGAGAAAAGTTTGTCACCAAATGCCGCCATGCTCATGACAGATATTCGACAACTGTTGAGATTAGCACGTGCAGAAAACAAAACTATGATTCTATAGAGGAAATATTTGATTTATTTTGGCCAAAAAAAATTTGTGTTATAAATACTGCAAAAATACTGCCCTAATCTCACGTTCACTAGCACCCCACACTAAGGCCTACACATTAGACGTGAGCTGAGACGATAGCACAACTAAAGCGCTTCTATTATTTGGCTAGCAAGCTGGTAATGGAGATACGACTGGACATCAAACACACCCAATATCTTGTATTTAAAAAGTGTCATAATAACCAACATTTGCTTTACTATCGACAGTAAAGGATGTGGTGTTAAGGCACAATTAAATAATAAACAAAACATTTTCAAAAAATTAACATTTAATACAACAATGATTCACACATGACATCTTATAAATTACATCTTTTCGAAAATGAAAAGACTGTTAACCAGTAACAAAAGAATACATTGAATAAATAACCCGAAGAGAGAAATGACAGAATGTTGACTGCTAGTGCAGGAAGTAGATGAAGGCACAAGCCAGTCAAAAGCCGGCCATTTCTCCCTTCGTTGACACATTCCAAGTTCTTGCATGAACTTGAAACTGCACAAAATACAGTCTTTTTAAGAGATCTTGCACAATTACTCCCCTCCTATTCGACAAGATGTGAAAATATGGGGACAATTTGGGGTCACACCAAACGCCTTCAAGAAATAATCAAAGATTCAATTTAAATTTGTTTATAGTGAAACTGGTTAATGATCAGGTCGCTCAGAGAATGACCCCAACAGGCCTCACTCAGTCCTGGGTGCAAGAAATCGTCCAATCAATCCCGTCTTATCAACTAGAGTTATAGCTCATCCTTGAAGTCTTCCTCGTCCCCTGTGGGAGGAGGGGGCCCTCCAGTTCCCTGGTACAGCTTAGCAATGATTGGCTGGACCACATCTTCCAGTTCCTTCTTCTGTGCCTTGTACTCTTCCGTGTCCACGTCTTGGTTCTCTTCTAGCCACTTTATCTTCTCATCTATCGCCTCCTCCATCTTTGTCTTGTCCGCATCGCTCACCTGCACAACAAAGGAACATATACACACGTTACCGAGGCCTACTCCTACTCTTTATATTTTATAGCTCCTGCGTGTCATTTGAGTAAAAAGTTTAAAATTTAGTCAATTTAACGAGTACTCAAACAAAATTAGTTTTGACACAAAGCCGTCTTAATGTGAAGATAATGCTTGTTTGGTTGTAAAATGAACATTCCTGGTGAGAGGGGGTAGCTTACCTTAGCCCCCAGCTTCTCCTTGTCCCCAAGCTGGTTCTTGAGAGAGTAAGCGTACGACTCAAGCTCATTACGGGCCTCAACACGCTCCTTCAGCTTCTTGTCATCATCAGAGAACTTCTCAGCATCCCGGATCATGCGCTCAATGTCCTCCGGTGTCAAACGGTTCTGGTCGTTTGTAATCACAATCTTCTCTCGGTTACCGGTTCCCTTGTCTTCCGCGGACACCTGGAGGATGCCATTGGCGTCAATCTCAAAAGTCACCTCGATTTGGGGTACCCCACGAGGAGCGGGAGGGATGCCTGTGAGATCAAACTTGCCCAAAAGATGGTTGTCCTTTGTCATCGGTCGCTCACCCTCGTAAACCTACAAACAGGAATTAAAAAAATAAATCACTGTCTATGTATTTATTGCATATAGTTTGTTTTACTAAGCAGTAAGAGTATCGGGACAGCATTTTCTCACCTGGATGGTGACCGTGTGTTGGTTGTCGGAAGCAGTCGAGAAGATCTGACTCTTCTTGGTGGGGATGACAGTGTTTCTGGGGATCAGTTTGGTCATCACGCCACCCACCGTCTCGATACCCATGGTCAGAGGGTTTACATCCAGCAACACGATGGCGTCCGTGTCCTGCTCCCCAGAAAGAACGCCTGCCTGTACCGCTGCGCCATACGCCACAGCCTCGTCAGGGTTGATACCCCTTGACGGCTCTTTCCCGCCAAAGAACTCTTTCACCAGTTGCTGCACCTTTGGAATACGTGTGCTGCCACCAACTAGAACAATCTCGTCCACATCCTTTTTGTTCATGTCTGCGTCTTCTAGAACCTTCTGGACAGGTTTCATTGTCGAACGGAACAGATCCTGAAACATACCATTTCATCATTTAACTCAAGGAAAAATATCACCAAACAGCGGTATTTTATTAAATTAAACATTCAAGGGCAAGGTCTACACACTTACAAGGAAACTGTAGTCCTCCAAGTGAGACATAGAGCCTAACCCCCCTCCCCCCTAATCTTCGCAACATTGTGGCTGGTTCACGGCCCGGCCACAAACAGAGATGCAGTTAATGCAGAATTCCCCAACCTTCCCCCATTCAATAGCAGACTTACACAACAGGAACACTCAGACAATGATACCAACCCGATAAACCAGTAGCACTTCATGCTACAGTACTGGAGTCATACGAGCCCTCCCAGCTCCCTAGGTTGGGATTGGCTCACCAATATATTACCCAATACAGGCAGACCAGTTTTAAAAGGCTACAACAGTTGTCTAGCAATGTTGCCATAGTACAGTCTGTTTTGCTCTAGAAGGAACGGATGTACCTCGAAAATTACATAATTATGGGTGTGTTTTTAGCCGTGAACTGAAATGTAAAACCTTAACCAAGAGCATCCTTTTAAGGTGTTAGGAAAAGGGCTGGCTATCAGAGTATTGGGACAAAGGGTCCGAAGCTGTTCTCAAATACGGACAATAATGGTGCTTTTAGAGGACATCTTATACTAAAAGTAAAGAATCAAGTTATGATCGGGAAGTAATAGTCCTTGGAGAACAACCTCCAAAGAGAGTTGTCTTGTCGGCAGATCATGTTCTGTATGTAAGGATCTCTTCAGGCTGCATTGAGCATCGTTTCTAAAAGTGTTTTCCATTCAATACGATCAAATGTACTAAGATTATGTTTCTATTTTTAGTGTAAATATTGATTTTTCCTTTTCCAGCGATTAAATATAGATACCGTTTGTCCTCTGAAGTTCAGCCTATTTCCTGCCCAATATGATAATTTTTTTTGACTAAAGCTAGTGAGGCAAAGGATGCTGGGAAGCCACACAAGAGCAACCGACTCCAGTAAAGAATACACGCGTGTAAAACCACGTGGAACGCGCATACATTCTATGCTACTCAAAACTCAAATAGGCCAAGTATCTCGAAAAGATTGAAAAACTATTTTAAGATTTTAAGTAATTGGTAGAGACAAGAAAAAGGTGACATTTTTAGGGGAAAAGTGTTTTTCTCAAATAGTGATCTGAGCTGAAAGCATTATTTACATAAAAGTCAAATTAGTATTAGCTAAAAAAAACTGATAAAACTGTCTACATATTTAGTTCATTTTGTGTATTAACTTTTTAGTTACTTATTCAAAGGAATATCAAATCTAAATAAGCACAAAATATTTCATTTTTAGTAATCTCAACTCTCTCTCTCTATATATATATCTTTTAAAGACTGTAAGCAAAGAATCCATTTATTAGATATTTTAGTGTGTAAAAGTAGAAATCATGATTTTTTAGTGCTAACCTCAAATAAAAAAGCTTAAATGTCTTGAAAACAACAATTTTTCCTGTGATCCATTTTATACCCATAAAATAAGTAAAAACAGATACTATTCATACTAACAGCAGCCCTGGTACAGTGCTATCAGCGGTGTCATCGCATTGACAATTATATTGCATGTGATATTTGCCAAATTACCAAGAAACTGTTTATCTAGAAGATAAGTACGGCTGTCAAATTCTATTCTTACTGGTATCGAAAGAATTGAGAATCGATCTTAACATTGCGATTCTCAGCGTTCAATAAAACTGGCAACAGGTGATAATCGGTTATCTCTCATATTAGTTTAGTTGCCGGCAAATTGTAAATATACCGTATTGCCCTGAATATAATACGAACTAACGTTTTGAGATGTTCTGAATGGAAAATAAATGGTTTAGAATATAATGCGACCTGACGTTATGATAGTAACTTTGACACTTTCTTTTTAAAGTAAAAGTTGAGTGAGACTATCAGAATACATGAATCTATATTAATATATAGAGTAGGGATAGCAATTTTCTGTAATATAGCGATAGAGCTATCATTAATTGATATATCATGTGTTATATCAAGAGTTACGATATTTTGATCAAATTAAGATGACTGCTCTCTTCTAATTATATTCGTCACTTTCAAATTTTAATGTTTTATTTAGCTCTTTGAATAAGACAAGTTTAGTAAAAATAGAATAAAATAGTTTATATATATTTTAATTCAATAGATTTAAAGCATAGTTCGATATATCATTGCCAAAACACTTCACCAATTTCTAGCCAGCTAACATGCGTAACCAGTTATGGCAGACATCTTTATATTTCTAACATGTGAAATATGTTCTTTCCAATATAAAATATGCATTTCTTACCATACAGATAATAGTTACAGAACAAGCTTTTAATTCCAAGTATCCATTAATAAGTTGCTATCCAATACAATATACTTATATTTTCTTTCCAATGTAATTAATTATAAAGAGTGCACCTCATTTAACGACCCTATTTGGTGAATTGAATAGATTGTGTTCTCAACAGCTGTTTATTATAACTTTTTTATTTATAAATGTTTTATTTAATGAGGCTTCATTTGTCATGTAGGTCTTAATACAAGTTTACTATAGTGTAATTCCTAATTATAGTATTATTTCAATTATGATTCAGTGCTTGGCAAAATTGATATATTTTTGGGGGTTAAAAATGAAGTTTTTCTTTGTTAATTTTTTTAGTACTATGAACATTTTTAGTTTTTGGCATGTTATGAAGTTTAATACCTATCATTTTTTTATACCAAGTTGGATGCTTGGAAAAATAATGAAAATAAAAGTCAATTAATCAAAGAGAAAGAACAGGTATTGTAACAGCATAAAAAAAAAGCTTAAATTCTTGTTATTCATGGTAAGACAGTTGAATTCATGTAAAAATTAATTTCATCGCAAATGCAAATTTTGCATGTCTCTAATAATCAGTAAAAGGAACAATATGGTTTGGTTTAACTTAATTGGGAGAGTAGAAATCATTTACTAAAAAACATGGGTTTCTTTGTTTTTAATGAAGCAATTGGAAAATTATCCCTTCAATAATTCCCGGTCAAAATGACAGGCCTAAAGCTTTGCCATTGGTTGACTCACCATATTGAGTTCTTCAAACTTGGCCCGGGTTAGTGTTTCGGAGAAATCCTCGCCCTCGAAGAAGCTCTCAATCTCTATGCGGACCTGGTGACTGGCCGAGAGCGCCCTCTTGGCCTTCTCCACCTCGCGACGCAGTTTCTGGACAGCCCGGTTGTCCTTGCGAATGTCTTTGCCCTTTTTCTTCTTGTACAGTTTGATGAAGTGGTCCATGACTCGCTGGTCAAAGTCCTCACCCCCAAGATGTGTGTCTCCATTGGTGGACACCACCTGGACACAGACAACGCATACCTGTCAACTGTGCTCTACAATTGGTGCACAGCTCCCAAAAAGGTTCCTCGCATAACAAAGTGCACTCACCTCAAAGACTCCGTTGTCAATGGTGAGCAGAGACACATCGAAGGTCCCACCTCCAAGGTCAAACACAAGTACATTCTTCTCGCCATCTTTCTTGTCCAGACCGTACGCAATGGCCGCCGCAGTTGGTTCGTTGATGATCCTCATGACTATCAAGCCAGAGATGGTACCAGCATCCTTGGTGGCCTGGCGCTGGGCGTCGTTGAAATAGGCGGGCACAGTCACAACGGCGTGCGTCACCTGCAAGGTGAGACCAGAGCTGTATCACTTGAGCCACGGGGTGAACGCGATGGGATCCAATCGACTCTTGACAGAACCACACAAGCACGCACCTTCTTGCCGAGATAGGCCTCTGCAGTTTCCTTCATCTTGCCGAGGACCATGGCGGATATCTCCTCCGGGGCAAACGTCTTCTCCCCCTGCGCCGTCGACACCACGATGTGTGGCTTGCTGTTCTTCTCGATCACTTTGAAAGGGAAGAACTTTATGTCATGCTGCACAGCCGCGTCTGACCACTCCCTGCCGATCAGGCGCTTGGCGTCAAACACCGTGTTCTCGGGGTTGGTCGTCAACTGGTTCTTTGCCGCATCACCAATCAGTCGTTCACCGTCAGGAGTGAACGCCACATACGATGGTGTGATACGGTTCCCTTGATCATTGGCAATGATCTCCACTCTGCCGTTCTTGTACACGCCAACACTAAACATTAGATAACGTTTCGTCAAAATAATTGTCCAATCAAACTAAAACTATTGTAAACATAGAGATTATATGCCTTTTCCCTGCTGGTTTCAGTATTTTAATTGCCCTTTCACACTCTGGGGGCAAACCAAGTACTCGAGAATTTAACGTAGATTTTAAGTTTATAAGAAATCTCAAGTTTGACACTTCATGTGTGTTGGCGAACCTGGGGGCTTGCGCTTGCACAAATTTACACCCTGGGGACAGGCTGTTGTGTTTATCAGTTGGGTCAAAAATTAACATTAAAATATAAAAAATTTAGACATTTCTATCTTTTGCAACTTCATTGGAATAGACAAACAGAAACTAGTAAAACATAATATAGAGTTGCTCGAGCTAGATGTGTTTATAGATAAGGTCCGTAACGATACTTGGGCTAATTCATGCAAGTTATAATATTCCTGGAAAGTCACAAACTAATAAATATATTAACAACACAGTAAGGGAGTGTATCAAAACCAATTGCTTTAAAACGTTCAAAAAAGTAAAGAAATTATTTGTCTTCTGGATGTACAAGTTCGAGGCAGTATTTAAACACGATACAATAATAACCTAAAACATACCAATGAGGTTTGAATCTAAATTTGTCAAATAATAATAAATGTAGACTAGTATTGTTATTAGCAGCGAGTCTTATTGCACGTTCGGGTTATACGCTAACGTGGGATCCGAACCACGGTGGAGGCCTGGCGTTCCACACATTCACAAGATGTCTTGTCAGAGGTGAAGGAAGGGTTTGGCACTTGAGTAATTTATATCGAGATATGGTATTTAGCAGGAAACACAGTAAAATATTGATATACAATATAATTGATTGTTCCAAGTGTATTTTTAGTTAATATTATTTTCCATCATATATCTCGTCAACTTCTGTTTTAAAACTGTCTGGATTTTACTCCATTTCTTTGGGTATTTAACTTAACATTTATAATCCCTGCATCTTTACTGAACAATTCCAAAAATGTTTGTATTAACTATGTGCTGTAAAATATTACAGTTCTAGTCTGGTATCTCCCTTTTTTTTTCTTCCTCAAATTTTAAATTACTCATCATTAAACTATGTCTAAGTTTATATAACATTACATAGAAATACAGTTAGCCTGTTTTAAATAGGCTAACAGCTGTCATTGACACTATGTTAACATTTTTACCGTTAAGTTTGCAAATGTAACGGGATTAGTAGAGACCGACCAAACGAATTCAGTCCCATTCTTTAAAATGTATTTAAGAATGACGTAGCACTAACCATGAATACGTGGTTCCCAAATCAATTCCTATGACAGTTCCTATTTCCTTGTTCTTCTCGTCTTTGGCAGCTAAACTCGCCTCAAAAAGGCAAAGTAGGCCCACTCCAACTAGTAAAGACAGCCTCATGATGACCATTAATTTCCAATCCTGAAATTACAAATACAATGACAATAATAGAGTGCGAATGATGTATTTCTGGAAGTTTACAGAACCGGTAAAACAATCATTAAAATAGTATATATTGTAATTTAGTAATTAAAAACGAAACACTTTAAAATATAAATATATCTTAAAACTTACTTTATAGAAATTATGTCCGATAAAGGTTTATGTGAGGATATTCTCGATTTTCAAAAATTCACACTTTACTTGCTCTTACAGAAAATACTATATCACGATAGAAAAATGGTACTGACAATCCGTCAATGGTTTGCAGCAAATATGAACCCTAGCTTTACTTCGTGTATGAAGACTATTGGTCTATTCGTATAGCACACACGGATGACTTGGTTTCTGATTGGCTAAAGCAACACCAGTTGGCTCGCCACTATTGGCCCACGTCCTGCTTCGAGAATGCTACAGAACACCGTAACGTTTTCATCTGTATTTCATCAGATCAATATCGATTTACATTTCGATTCTAAAATTACTAAAACTATTTAAACTGAAATTGGTAATCACTCTAATAGTTAAATATATTATAATATTTTAAATATATTAATATTTTCTAAATTCATGGTAAGTGTAGTTTATATGTATTTGTGCATTCCAAAAAGTTGAGTTTTTGGACACTACATTGATAGTACCAGAGGCTGCTAGCTAACAATTAACATTCGAGAAATACAAAAAAAGTTACGAAATTAACTCTTTCCGGTTTAGAAAATATCTGAAAGATAAAGGTGTATGTTAAATTGAGTCTGTGTCTGGATTTAAATTGAACTATAATATATATATAAATCTCAAATAAGTGCTGAGAATTGGTATGTAGATCTCATCTTACATAAAATATAAGTTCTAAACGAAAGAATAAATTTATATCATGTTTTCTCAAATGTGTTTGTGAAAGTGAATACCCCACGTGGTAACCATTTATAATTAAGAGTATTTCGCGAACATTTCTCGATGTTGAAAAACAAAAATGAAACTTTCACAACTGGTCATTATGCTAGGGAATTAAAACTAGAAGATATTCTTAAACTAAAATCCCAAGATTCGAAACTCGTAAGCAAACATGTAGCAGATAAATTAGAGTTGGAAGCCAGAAAAAATTGGGATCTCTTTTACAAAAGGAACGAAGACAGATTCTTTAAAGATCGTCATTGGACGAGACGTGAGTTCGAGGAATTATTCCAGGATGGATGTAACGGGAAACGGATGTTGGAAGTTGGGTGTGGGGTCGGGAATCTGGTGTATCCGTTACTGGAGGAAGGATGTGATATGTTCATGTATGCTTGCGACTTGTCTCCTAGAGCAGTCAACCTTGTCAAAGCTCATGCCTTGTACTCCGAGAAGAACATCAAAGCATTTCAAACAGACATTACGACAGACGAGGTGTTGAAGGAAATACCAGAGGAGTCCTTGGATATTGTAACGCTGATATTCGTGCTGTCTTCTATTCATCCTTGCAAGTTTCTTCAGGTGCTGAGGGTCCTCTACAGGATCCTTAAGCCAAGAGGGGTCATACTGTTCCGAGACTACGGCCTTTACGACATGGCGCAGCTGCGCTTCAAACCGGGACACAAGATAGCTGACAACTTGTACATGCGCCAAGATGGGACCAGGTAGGAGTGTATTCTCCGATGACTAGGCCCCCCTGCATTCATCTTGGGCAGCGGTTTTATGCTAAACCTCGTGTTTCGTTTCAGGAGCTACTATTTCTCTGAAGAATATCTGTTTGAACTGTTGGTTGGAGCCGGTTTTGAGGTAGTTAGCAACATGTACATCCAGCGCCGGACGGTCAACAAGAAAGATGGCATTGACGTCCCCAGGATATTCATCCAAGCCAAAGCAAAGAAACCAGCGGTTCCAACTACCTAGTGACCTAGTGAGTGTGTGGCAGCCGATGTAGTCCTTGCTTTGGGACAGAGCAGGTAATTGGTCAGAACTGAGCTGGAGGTTTTTGTGAATAAAAATAAAACTGTATAATTATATTTAACATTAACATGTTTATCTGTATTTAAACAAGATGTCTAGAGGACTGATATGTATAAAGAAGTTTGGCTGGCCAAGAACATTTAAAAATTATCTTTAAAGTATTTATAATGAAAAATAACTAACCAAACTTAAGGGTTTGCCTGCCCTTATTTGCTGTGTGTTGAGCTTTCAGCTCTCAAAATAGATGGCGTTGCTAACGTTAGATAAACTAGTGAATTCCAGTCATCAGGTTGGCAGCATTACATTCTCAAAAATAGCAATTAACCTCATTGGTGGTCACATGTTCTAAGAAAGTGTCTTTCTCGCATTAGCGCAACAGACTGGTTTGTCATTGATAGAGAGGTGGGGGTTCAAATCCCTGCTGAAGTTATTCAATTGTTTCTTTCATTTCCCCCCATGCGAATGTGAGTACATTTCCTGTAATTAATAGTGACAAAAGACTAGGGAAGAATACGACGCAATGGTCTATTAGAGGACTCGGGCAGTGTCGAGTTCTCTTAGTGCTAAATCCTAACTAGATGTCAACTAACGTGGGGTACAATTCAGACGCTTCTATCCCTTAGCTTGTGAAACCTGTAAAAATAACTTAACCAGTATTTCACGAACTTTGGTCAGCCGTGTACCCATTTTGGGGGCCATGGCCTAAGGGGCTGTCCTTAAATTAAGTAGGGATTTGGGAGGGGGATGTCATGGAGAATCTTACGATACCTTACGTGGGACGTTATTCAATTGTTTCTTTCATTTCCCCCCATGCGAATGTGAGTACATTTCCTGTAATTAATAGTGACAAAAGACTAGGGAAGAATACGACGCAATGGTCTATTAGAGGACTCGGGCAGTGTCGAGTTCTCTTAGTGCTAAATCCTAACTAGATGTCAACTAACGTGGGGTACAATTCAGACGCTTCTATCCCTTAGCTTGTGAAACCTGTAAAAATAACTTAACCAGTATTTCACGAACTTTGGTCAGCCGTGTACCCATTTTGGGGGCCATGGCCTAAGGGGCTGTCCTTAAATTAAGTAGGGATTTGGGAGGGGGATGTCATGGAGAATCTTACGATACCTTACGTGGGACGTGGGAAGGAGAACAGGGGTAACGTAATTAAAGGACAACCCCTGACCAACGTACCCCTTCCAGCTCCTTATGTTGTCTTACGTATGAACGGTTGATCCAAATGTTAACAAAGCTCTAGCAGTAAGTTAAACAAATCCTTAATAGATGCCATCACTTTGTCAAAATGTGCGTTAATTTGTCTCTCAGACTAACTACCAACATAACATGTCACGTTTCTCTGGAGGTACACGTAGCACAGTTTGGAAATCACTTCTCTATAGTCGAAGCCAGACATTCCCACTGGGGTGTCTTTACGGTGCAACCAGAAAATATGGGAAGTTAATAATTGAGTATATAAATATTCGTGCTTTAGAAAATATTATTTTTATTTTTAGTACCTACGTCATCTGCTGAGTGTTTCCTAAACTCAAAACACCTGGACATAAGGACGTTTCATGAAATATAGGGGATGTATCAAAATGTACTGCCCCGTTATAGAGATGGAGAAACAATGCTTTATGCTGTGAATATAGTATGTGTGAAATGATAGTGTTGGGGAAAACTACATTAGTTGAGGATGATGCACAACGCAATCACCCCTATACCCTGTTCCCAGTTCTATATATGTACGTGGGTTCTGTAAAGGTGAATATTCTGAACCAGAGCATTACATATCCAAACAATAATAGGTAAGTCTGTGCGACTATTCCAAATTTCAAGTCTTGAGTTCGAATCATAGTAAGATTCGGATTCAATTTGAAATTTATGATATTTTTCAGATTCAATCCAAAATTTAAAATATCAATATTGGAAAGATATGATCTGTTACTAAAATAAATAAAAAACAACAATGTTGAATTAAATGTTTTAAAATACTTTGTGTTGTTTATAACCGTGCATTTATGGGTAGGCTCAGCCTTAAACTGCCAGTTTCCACATATGAGGCTGTGATTGCATCATACGGTGATGAGAGATTTTGATATGATTTGTGATTGTACACTATTAGCTCTATCTGAGTATGAAACATCACCTTCGCCTTGTATTGGGTTTGAATCTTGTTCTGAGGGCTGTTTAACAATCTCCTTCAACACAAATGCAGCTACATTTCCTCATTTATACAATAGCACAATTTAAAGTATGCAATTAACCCTAACAAGTAGTGAAACTTAAATAAGAGTGTGAAGATTCGAAACTTCAACTTGGTTTCGGGAAAAAATATTTTTTGACTATTATGAAGCTTCGCGGTTAAAATATTGGTAGTTTATGTTCAATATTGTTAAAGAGGTCTGCGGTAATTGAATTGTAAGTTGGGATAGTTTGATCTATCAGATTTTTTAATAAAAAGTGCAATAAAACATTTTCTAAGTGAACTTTGTGCATAAACTTTGAAAATAAAGCCCAATATAAAATATTTTTTCAGAAATAAAACATTAAAGCTATTCAAACTTTGATTGGGAATATTTTGATGGGATTTAGCACACCTACTGACCAAACAAAATGTTCAAACACATAGAGAACCTCAGAGGGGGCAGCTATCACAAAATGACCTGATGAAGCTGTCTGTGACAGTGAAGGCTTGTCCTTAAAAATGTGTTTGTGTGATTTTTAATGTTACATCTGGGGGTTTCTGCTCCAGTATCACCTGGGCGGGGGTGCTGGCTATCCCTCCTAATTTAAACCAAAATTAATCTTTTAAAATTTGAAGAAAATCCCCAAGGTATCTACACTCGGTCTGGTAACTTTTTGTTTCAGTGTGTTGGTGAGTCGTGTAGCCAGATCTTGGGAACGATGGACGGCATATAATGTAAGTTGGGCCCTACTTCTATTTAAACGCGTGGGGGAGACAACTCTTGTGTATCGTGATGATCTTATAGTTCAGTTGATGGATGATGAAATATCTTGAGTAAAATGTCTTTCGCTCCTATCTGAGTGCACAAGAGTCAAGTTGCTAACACAACAGGGGCCGATGTTATCAGAATAGTAAAGTTTTATATGGGATTAACACAATATCGTACATTAAATATGTTTATTTTTAAAACAACATTTTTATCTTATATGTTAAAATAACTCAACAAAGTTGCTGGCAGGATGTCTGTAATATCCTGATGCATGAAGGGACATGTCTCGCTCGTTAACAAATACAACTAGCATCTCACTGAGCGCTTGCAAACGGCCGCACCCAAGTAGGATATCACAAAATATTAAAGTCGTAATTGCTGCAAAGGATCATGGGACATCATAATTCAAAGGACATAAATCAATAATTACTTTTTCTTGTAACCTTAGTTTTGTTTTAGTTGCATAAATATTCAAAAAGTAAAACTTGACAAATCTTGTTATTATTAGGTTTGTCATCTTACGAGTTACAATAATAATATGGTTTCTAAGTTTTAAATATTTGACTTTGGTTACAATATGACTCGTAAAAGATATATATACTTATAGTTTTTTGTTGAGAGAAATAAATTTACAAGAATGAGAACATTGATTGGTCAAAGGAATATAAGAAAATAATTGTATTAAGAGAGAGTAACTAAACTTTCTGGTAATTTCATGCCAATACGGGCAAAGGAAGATTGCCTGCTTAGTAAAAATTGAAAGGTTAGTTCCCATCCATTGACAATTATTGGCCTACAAGAGTCTGCTTGTGTAAATACATTAAACCTTAGATTACGATTGTCATGGTATAGTGCTTGTGTTGATTTTATTATTTAGCACCGCGTCTTACTACCCGTTCGGGTTATACGCTTTAAGTACTAACTACGCTAATGGATTAGGGATTTGGAAGGTTGAATTAGAGGAAGTGAACCCGCATTTGTGTGGAGGGAGAGTGGAAAACCATTTAGGAAAAACCGCCCCCAGTTCACCCAACCGAGATTCGGGCCTCGATCTCCTCGTCCTCGGCAGTCGAGCTCAACACAACAAGCGTGCTAGCCAACTACGCCACCGAGGCGGGTCCTTGTGTTGATATCGATATGTAAATTTGATGTAAAAACAGACATGACCTTCTAACCGCTTCCTGCAGGATTCGATTAAATTTTAGTCTTTTTAATTGATTAATTCATTACATTAAAATCACCACGGAACTACTAATTAATATAATCAAGGTCTTAAAAACCTTGTGTAAATACAATCAAACATTGGTATATTTAAATGTTTTTAGTAATGGATAGAACTATCTGGTTATTGATATAAAAAATAAGGAAATTAAAATATTTGTTTTGACCAATTTTTAATTCTGTGCAAAGTTAGTGCTAATTAGTATGTAAATCTGGCTTTTACTTCCAAATAATGCAACAGCTAATTGTTGACTGACAAGAGGCTTGGCTTCTAGGAGGGGAGTGGGCATGAATTGTTTAGGATTATATTACGATTCATAACCTCACATTCCTTGGTGTGAATAACTCAAGGTAACTGTTTGTTCTCTTTCCAGCAACGTTGGGCGCGACTGAACCTAAATCTTGTCAAGTGCAGGTAACCAACACAATACTGTTTGTATGCGTTACTTTAAAAATGACATCTGGGGTGGATTCCTCTAGAAGTAGTGTTTTAATTGCTAGTTGAGACTTAAAAATGTACAATTTTATTTAAATCTAATTTTAAAAATCTGTGTAAGCCTTGGTGCCACTGACAAATGCTATCTTGTTTGTCTCTTAAGTAAAAAAAAATATAAGTACGATCTTGTTGTTTTTGGGGGTCCTTACAGATCCCAAATCTCCAGAGGTCTTTCGCTTATACCTATAATTGTTTGGCTGAGACCAGGGTTCTGTTGTTTGGTAATTCCTTACAATGATCTGTGTACATGATGACTTTATAGTTCAGTTGAAGAACCGTGAAAATATTGCAAAATGTCTTTCGCTCCTATCTTAGTACACGTGACTTTGTTTGATATCAACTGACTGGGTTTAGAAGGGGGGGAGTTTAAAGTTCAACTTTTCTTTGTTCCAGGTGTTGGTTTGCAGATGACCCCTGATAAAATATTGGAGATATTTTTTAACCACAGCAATTGGCTACAAACAGGTACAAACATTCTTATTTAAACCATTGAAAGTATGGTTCTTAGTTCTTAACTCCCCCAGAGTAAATGTTATAATGTTTTGTTGTGAATATTATTAGGATTGTTTGCAGTTTCTCCAACAACCTAACCATCCCAAATCCCATTATTTTGACTCATTGTCCCTTTCCAAAATAAAAATAAAATCATTATTAAATCTAAATAAGTGTGGCAACTAATATTTAAAATAGTTCCGGGTGAAATGAGCACAATCTGTGTACATGATGACTTTATAGTTCAGTTGATGAATCATGAAAATATTGCAAAATGTCTTTCGCTCCTATCTGAGTACACTCTTTGTATAAAGTTTGCACTTTACAACTGTTTAGAATGGGTTTATATAGTTTTGTTTTTATATTGTTTTAGGGAACTTTGGTGAGAAGCCAGTCTGGTGGACTCGCCCACCACTTGACCTGCTGCCTTGGAAATATTGTAAATAGTTTGTATAAAATAATGTGTTTTAATAAAAATATGATATAAATAAAATGAAATAATAGAAATGGTTTTACTTGACCTACATTGGTACCGGCTTGTGGGGTCAAGGTGTCATTCTTATCTTAGACTGGTCTATTGATGTTTTGTCTGGGGATTTATTTTAATTAAAATATGAAGGTGGTATTAAGAAATCTCCCCCTTGTAATCTATTGTCTGGACAGGACAGTGCGAAGCAATAGCCTTAACTAAATACAGGCATTGCTAGAAATAAACTGGGGCTTTGACACGAGGTGAATGGATAAGAAAAATTAAATAAGGGTGTGCGAGATTTGTGGCGGGGGGTGGGGGGATGTCTTGGATCAAAACACAAACTGGAAGAGTTAAGAGACATGCTATGGAAGTTTTGTACAGGGAGTGGATGAGATGGTATGGGCATGTTTAAATACATAGGTCAAAAAATGATTAGTTTTATTAGGCACCCTTTTCTTTGGTCACAATATGGTCACTACAATAGCTAGTTCAACGCATCTCTTACCAATATTATTTGGCTTGGGGCATCTTAATTATGGTATTGGACACAAACTGGGCCTATATCTAATTTCCTGAGTAAAACATAGACATGGCTAGAGGTAGATCTAGATGATGTTTGGCAACATGTCTGGAGGTAGATCTAGATTTTGTTCATTCAAACTTGTCTCAACTCTTGGTAGATGAGTATATTATTGTTTTAATTTTTTATTGTCATTTTCTCTTTTTAAACAATAACATAATTTCATTCCATAATTAAACTCCTAAGAAACATTATTCGCCTGGAGAGAGAAAGATCACCCCTGCTAGACTGAAACAAATGTTCTTGTCACATGAGCACTGTGGCCCGCACAGCCATTTCCTCTGTCCTGGAGGAGAGTTGGCCGCATCTGTAACAATAGCACACCCCACCAGTATCATCATTAAAATAAATGACAATGTCATGCAAGGTCGAGTAATGAATATAACAGAACAAAATAACTAATTAACTACGGGTTGCGCTGATCTAAGGTGTGTCTTGAAATGGACAACTACTAGTCGGCTATCCACTCTCCCTCCAGGCAAACACGGATACATTTCCTCCCAACACATCAGTGTAGTACAATATATTCGCGAACCTTTCAATTTGTCATTTTGTGCTGTTATGAATATAACTATTAATGTCAACAAGACAAAAAAATATGGGAAATAAACCATTTTGGAAACTATGCCAAGTCTGTTTTCCCAAACAAAACAAAATATTCCAGGGGCCCAATGAGTTTGGGATTCTTTATTCAAGTCTAGTATTTCAAAAAGCTGTTTAGTATGAGTATATTCATAATTTATAAAGGTTTATAGTAAATATTTATTTTAAAAGGAAAATAGTATATTTAAAATGTCACTAGTCAAAATAAATGTTGAATGTAATATTTTAAAGATATATAAAAATGTTGAACAGAGAGTACACTCAAAACTAAGAATGTACAGCTACAGAAGTGCATTGTTAAAACTAGAAATAGTTGCAACTTACAACTACATTCCTAGTCTTGAGACAATGTCTTCTGATCTAACCATAAGCATTCCAGTAGGGGATGTAAACCCCTTGAACATATTTCTAACATTATAGGAAGTGTGACGGGAAAACCAGACAAGAAGTTTACCAATCATAAACATAGTTTGTTTTATTTAAGGACAATCAGAAAGTAAATACACAACAAATGCAAACAAGACAATATAGCATAAAGCGCTTCTTCACTAAGATCTAAATAACTCTCGAGTTATGGATATAACCTTACTTTAACAATATCTGAAAATAATAGGGGAAACATACAGTTATATGTTTGTTGTAAGTTATAACAGTAGAACTAATTGACATCGTGGGATTCTATGGTTCTTTCTACGGTTCCCTCAATAATAGCGTTAAGCGCGCGCAATCAAACAATATTTATCATACATTTAAACTTAGACCAAAAACGATAAACATATACGAGTATTTAACTCTAA
>CABFVZ010001641.1:95077-123775 GCA_902151445.1 Timema monikensis | reverse complement strand
CCACGGGGTGGGCTGGAAAGGGAAGGAGGGGGGGGGAAATGATAGAACAAACGAACAGCAAAGAATACGTCTAGTGGCGTCTAGAATGATCCAGGTCCTCCTAGCGACGGAAGTGATAACTCCGTCTGGCCGCGTGGAAGTTTAGTCGTTTCCGGCCGGCCACGGATCGAGACCCGAGCAGACAGTTGGTTGTAGGCTCCGCTCAGTGTGTTGTGCCAGTTGGAGGGTGAAGGTCAGAGCTCGGGCTTGATGTTGGTGTTTGTGTTGTAGCTGATCACGAGAGTCGGTGAGTGTAGACCCATTCGATATAACGTTAACTAGTAACTCGTTACAGGGAGTTCACCCAGAGACAAAATGACCGACAAGCTATCAGTACAGTTGTGTCCGGTACTTCATCAGAGGATGTTGTCAAACTAAAGACCTCTGCATGGTCCAAGAATATAATAGTTAGGATAGTTTAACAATGTATCAAGTACCATCTTTTGTAAATAATTGTATATTTTATATTCCATGTTATCAAACGAGATAGTTTTGGATTAGAAAACATCTCTCTATTATTTAAATGTGTGTGTGAGCTCCCATCCTCTTTGAACTGGCGACCCATGTTCTCAAAATAACAACAATACTCATTTTTGAAAGAAAGAACAAAGTTTTAAAATTAAGATATTGGTTTTTAAATTAGAAAGAACACTTTAGAAGGACTTGATTTAAAAAATAAGGTAGTTTTGGAAATCTATATATTATTAATGTGAAACTTGATATTAATTTCAAAAAATTTGCCTTTAGTTACAATCAGAGCTGTGGAGTTGGTAGGGCAAGCCTTCGACTCTAAATTACAGTGATCCTAAACAATTAAAAAGTATAAATGTTATGAAGTTATAAGTTTTTAATTTGAAGTGTCAGTACATTTTTACCAATTTCACAGCCCTGCTTACTTGCATCTTAAAATACACCAAGAGGAAGCGTGAAAATATTATTGCAGCAAAACTTTTGATCTTGAGTACTCACAGAGCTCTCAAATATTCTAACTTTGAATTAGAAAAGTAGAGTTTGTACACCCCTGATAGGGCCCCGGTGGGTGTTACTCACTTGCACAGGTTCACCTGTAGCTCCTGAACAGAGGTGTGCAAGGTGCGCAGTTTGTCGGCCATCACGAGAGAGTCTGTCTCACAGCAATTGTTGGTTAGAAGATGTTCAAGTTCCTCCAGCTCTGCTTTGGTCTCCTCTGTGGACAATAATCACCCTCAAGGTCAATACTGGTGCTGGAGTGTACCAAGAGGACCTAGTATTCATATGTTTATTATCGCCTGCTGTTTTGGGAATCAAACCAATGACACGCTTCAACTGAGCTCTGAGAAAATTAACACGGTCATTTAAAAGACCGACAGAGAAGACATAGTGTTGTGGATCTGTACAGTATTGAGGTTCACTAGCAAAGTTGCCGGTATGCGCTAACAAGGCTTTGTTTGCATACTTTACAGGCAAATGCTAGTTCATTTCCTTACAATCTACCCCACTCATCTTGTGTGAGTTGTGCATCCCTCAGATGTGAGACACAAACAAGGGCGGGGCCACTTACCAACAGTCCGGTCATGAAACTCTATCTCCCGAAGAGGCAAATTGTTGAATTTGTGTTGGAACGTGAGCTTCATTTCATCAATGAGTGCTTCTACGTTCCTTCGACACTGCTCTGCAACAATAAACTTCATCTCTATCTCTATCTCTCTCTTAAACAGAGAATAAACCAATCACAAAGAGTGTGTACATGTCAAACCTCCAGATCTCTGACATACAATTTGTTCCCATTGTTAGTCAAATATAATATCTCACTAATTTAAATTTTAGAAAACTTTGTAAATTTACTCACTTTGCTATATATTAATTCTTAAATTGCTGTAGAAAATAGAAATAGATGTTAAAATTCTTTCTTATAATACATCCATTATAAGTCATTCATTCAGTAGAGTGTTAAATTGTGGTCTGGGGCCTGGTTGCTGTATTGATCCTGAACCACCAATAAGCAGTGTTAGAGCTCTGGAAATAAAAGCCGCATACCTGCCATCTTGTAATATTGCCCCTGGAGACGCAGGTGTTCCAACTGCACACAAAGAAACAAGCTCTGCTTCCGTTTATTCGTCTTCTCCTCCTGATGGATCACCAGCTCTAGTTCTCTCTTGTGTTGGATCTGCCGGAGCTACACACATCAACACCAAAGAATGTTCTCTCACCGGTAGTCGAATAGGCCAACACGTCACTCACGTGATAACTACCTTCACCTAGGTTCCATTCTATCAGAACTCGTCAGAAGAGAGGGCAAACACAACTCCCTTAAAGAAATATTTGATTTCAAGGACAAATTTAAACTAATTTGATACCATATCTGTAAATGTCAACAAAATTCTTTACAAAAGGAAGCTTGTCTGACAAAAATATCTTTCTTGTGTCTAATATCATATATAGGCTCCAATTTATTTAACCGGCATATAATATACCATTGAGTGGCCGTTTACGATGAAAGATAACAAGTCACCTTAACCAGGGACAGCCTTAGGAGTTGCGGGGCCCTGGTCAAATCCCGTGAGTGTCCAGATTGGCCTATTTTAACAAATTTCATGTATGTGCAAACTTTGTTTATTGAAGTGAAACTCAACTAAGCTGCAGCTAAGTAAACAAATACAGCACAGGTCTAATTGACAATGACGACTGAAACTGAAGTGAAATAGAGTGGCGCAGGGCTCCCCTTCGCGAGGGGCGGTTGCCCCATTCGCCCTGACCTTACCCTCGGGTAAAAGGGATGGATTTCTTACAACCTGTTTGTTCCATAACTTACAATGGCAGCTTCCTTGGCACGATCTATCCGTCTATCCAGCTGAGCGAGAAAGTACACAGATGAAACATAATTGTTGGTGGACTTGGCCAGGAGCGACTGAAAGAGACAAATATCAGAGTTACACGAGTTTTATATGAATTCTACTACTGTAATCCTGCTCTGAAATATGGGACCTCCTTTGTTACGTGCGTCCATGTCAAGCTACATTCTACCGAGGTGATCAATACCACGTCCGTGAATACAATTAATATCACATTTGAACATTTTAAAAAAAACAGCTTTTTAACTAAATTATTTAGTTTGAATTTTTATACTGTGGTTTAGCAAAACATAAAGAGCAAACCAAACAAGCAGACCCCATGCCATTAATTTACCAATAAAATCTAATTCTTTGCTTCTATTTTCTATAGCAAAAAAAAAAAACAGCTTGCAGTCAAGACATATCAGCAGAGCAATCGTCATCTGTTGGGGAAGATAGTGCCAACTACTACAGGGTTCCTACAGTATTTGTAAAAATATTCTCCCTGACTTTCCCTGACTATTTTCCGAAGTTCCCTGACCAATTTCTCATAAAATTTCCATTATAACTTTACGGTACTATACACGTGAAAATATTAATTTAAATAAATTTATTTCGGCCTCCTCCCCCCTTACAGCCGACCTTGCCTCACCTCTCATGGAAGAATAAGAAAGCAGACATCTTGCCAATCAGTTGAGGGAAAATGATGGAAAAATAATCCCTATCAAAAATTTGTAACAAACTTGATTCCCTTTGGTATCATGTGCAGAAATACGTATTAAATAACAGGCCACTAAGAACATACTAAAGAGTTTGGTATCATTACAGTTTTATTTTACCTAAACTGTACATTTCCTGAACTGAATAGCTTACAACAGGAACTCTGTCTGCTTTCATATTATTCATGTCTCAAGTCAATTTTATTTTTATTAAAATTATCACTATAGTCATACAATAAGAAACTATGTTATATTTAATAAAGTGAAGCTTGCTTCTTCTTCAGTTCTTGCAACTCCACGTCTATTGCTTCTCGTTTCTCTTCAGTTGCCATCATTAATTTTTTTCTTTCTCCTTCTAAATCTTTAACTTGTATATCTAATTTCCTCTTTTCTGCCTTCTTCTTGTCTTTTTCACTTTTTTCTTGCTTCTTCATCTCTAAGTATTCATGATAGCGTTTCCGAGCACCTCTCACGTAATCCAACATCTTTTTGCTAATGTGTATATTTTTAATCCCTCCTGCTTCTTGTATCTCATCATGAATGTGACGCTGTGCAATGACTGTCTTTTCATGCATGTTTTCAACCAGTAAAGATTTATTGACTGAAAAACCACCTTCAACAGTTGCATTCCCATGCGACAAGACAAGGCAAATCTTTATTACTTCCCAAAGATGTTTGTAGTTTGCTTCTCCTATTAGAAAGCTACCATAAATAGTGTCAAGTCCTACTTCATCACTAAACTGATCACAAGGACGAAATATTTCTTGAAGCTCAGATTTTTTGAGGTTGCAAAAATGCAAGTATTCTTTCTTGGCATTTTCAGCCAGAACATCATTTATGATGTTGGCATGGTTGAGTTCCTCCAAAAGAAAAGAAAATCTCTTCTGGGCCAGTTGAGGTGAATGTTGAATAACACAAGGATCCAATGAAGACAAACCTCTCACAGCTTTCTGTTTTAAGGGACTTTTTTCTTGTAGTTTTGCAATCATGGTGGTTAACATACTGCGGCACTCATGTATAAATTCTAATTTTTGTCTTTCTGTTACTGTGATCGCAGTTTCTCCTAACAAACGTTTTGTTGCAAATCCTATATCAATATTTTTGCTAAGGATCAAATTTTCTGATTTTTTTGTGTCAATAGACAGTAACTTTGGACCCGTGCACTTCATAAGATCAGGTTTCACACAACGATTCATAAGGTATCTTAGAAGTTTCTCTACAGCTTCAAAAAGATATGGAGTCATTGGTTTTGATGTCTGGAACCGTTGCAGGAAAGGCTGACATTCATCTGCAATTGTCTTGCAGAACGCTAGTTTACACTTTAGGAATGGATCACAGGCTGCTCTTTTCAGTGTCTCTACAGGTTTTGTTTTAGGAAGTTTTGCTTCTTTGAGAAACTTAATAACATGGTCCCAAATTTGTAATGCCCTTTGAAAGCACTTCGCATTCTCTAACCAACGCACACCACAGAACTTCAATGGAAAAGTTGTACACCCTGTCAACTGGGTGAACAATGCTCGACGAGCTGGAGAGTCAGTGAACAGGTAGTACATGTGACGTAATAAGCTACTTATATCCCAATCAACAGACTCTACTCCTGTTCTCAAGGAACCATGAACAACATGAAGCCCACATGTTCCCAGATTTAGCAAACTACATACTTCATTGTCTGTTACAGATTTGAGGTGTTCCTGAAGAAGTGTTATAAACTTTAAATTGACATTTGGGCCATCCATTGACACTTGTATCAACTTAGAGAGTGGAAGAGGAGAAATACCATCCAGAAAATGCTTCAGTAATTCTTCAGCAGTGCTCCTATCGAAAAACACACTGTTTAAGTAACGACTGATGACTTTATGATTTTCCTTGTCCCAGAATCTAATTACAATGTCCATCTGTCCTCTTTGAATAACTTTATTCAATGCCTCATCAAAACAAATTACAAAGTTGTTACATGATTTTAGGCGGTCCAGTAAATTATTATGAAAGAATGGAGCCAAGCCATGCACAATGAAGTATGCAGCCTTGTCTCCACCAAGGGTAAAGGCATTGGCAATGGAACACTCGGGAAACATCAATTGAAAAATTGTACTTAAATTATTGCACGAATTGAAAGACATTTTTTTGTCAACAACTTGCATAGCCCAAATGACTTCCGCCTTAGTTATATCATCTTTTATAACAAAAGTGTTATGGTTTCTTTGAGGCACTACACTAATTTCACTTTTAGCAACAGCTTCCTTCTGCGACGTTACGATTTTCGATGAAACAGAAAAACTCTTCGAGCAACCAGCAGAATCATCACTAGGTAGAATGTCTTTGTGTGCCAGAGATTCTCTTGAAACTGGGGAGCTCGATGAACCTGAATCACTTGACTTTTTTGAAAAAAAAGTCAACAGAGAGCGTTGATTTGTCAAAGTTTCAAGAGTTTTGATATGAGTTGGTCCTTTTGCATGGGAAGCTAATGCTTGCTTTCCCATATTACTTAAGTTTATAATTTTTTTGCACACTTTACAAAATGCCTGCAGCTTATTACTTTCAACACCACTTATCCAGTATGAGAATTCAGGAAAATGGTCTGGGCTTAGCCAGAGCTGGTTAAAAACGGTTTTTTTGTTAGACATTGCTGGTGTAGTCTAATCAGTCCTGGTGCACTGTATCAAACTATAACGATGACAAACCTTGAACAAGAACAAAAACAAGTGATCACTAAAGTTAAAAGAATTGTCATGTGCAGGCTAGGAGACCTCTGCGTTCACATTCTGAAATAAAATGCTACCAAAACTTGTGTTAGGGCAAGTTTGAGCATGGTAAGTGCCCCTCAGCTTTCTTCATTGGGGCAGTGGCTTATGACGCAGTAAATAGAAAAAATATTTTCTTTGTTTTTTCTAAGTGTGACATGAAGACATGAATTGTCATTTCCCTGACTTTCCCTGACCTTTTTAAAGCTTCCCTGACTTTCCCTGACTATTATTTTTTTCCCTGACTTTCCAGAGCGTAGGAACCCTGTACTACTTGTTAATTCAAGTAGCTCCTTATTAGTCCTCGCAATGTTGAATTGAACCGCTGATTCATAGAACAATCTGGAAGCACTGGGGCTCAAACCCAGGACCACTAGATCTGTAAACAGGAACTGTGACCACTGAGGCGGTTTAAGAAATTGCCGATAGCAATATGGGGTAGTATGCTTACAGCAGTTGTCAAAATAAACATAGAGCAAATAGTTAGTTTGATCCTGTTCTACAAATATCATATTAAATGTTCAACAATTCATCCAAATACTTGAGAAATATGTTATTTAAATATTAATTTTAAAATAGTTCTAAAATGCATCCATCAACTTAGTTATCATGTGTTATATAAATAACACTGATTAATAAAAAGTGCTTGTATGCACAAAAATTAGTGTTTTCTAATATGCGGATTCGGGATTCATAGTTAAAACGAAGATTCAGATCTAATAAAGTGGATTCGATCCATATTTAGCAACAACCATCACTTTTTAAGTGTGGTATTTATAGAATAAACATACAGAGTGAGTCAAAATACTAACTTGATCTTTTGCATCAGACGAGTCCTTGCCCTTGAGGATAATCCTTCCTGGGTTCTGTGTATTTGCCGAAACTTCCCTGAAAGGATATACCACGCAACTTGATTAGAACAGGACAATGAGGAATGACAAGAGAACAAAGTGCAAGTATGGCTGTAAGCTAAGAAGAATGGGATGAAGTACAATTAGGTGGAGGAGAAAGAAGACATTGTGATGGACAAACGAGCGGATTATAGTTGTCGGAAAATGTATTTATAAAGGACCTCAACTCGCCATCCAACTTTAAGTGAACAGGACTTGATACCAAGGTACTTCATATTGAAGAACAATATTTGAGGCCGGATATAATATGCATATATAATCAATGACTCAATAAAATGAATCATAAATTTGACAAATAACAAGTATGACCTTAATATTTAAAGTTGACATAATGGTAGGCATAATATGAGGTCATTTTACTTCTATCCACATGTACAAACAATTATGAAAAAATGATTACATATTTATTGAGGTACTTACATAAAATTAGAGGATAATACTTGGTAATCAATTAATGGCTTTCGTGATCAACGAGTAATACTTCTTGGTAAAATCCTTAAACAAATTCAATACTATCCCGCGTAGATATCACAGATCAATTTACTCACGGAAGATCTGTAAATTCAATGTTAAATTTGTTGTATTATTTTGTCCGCATATGTGCTGCTACCTAATATATTCCCAGTACCTCCATGGGTTAGGTTACGATCTCAATGGCTCAATAGGTATTTCGTTTGCTTGAATTATAAAATACAACTATAAGACCCTGCCTACCCTTTCTGGCGGTGTGTTGAGCTTTCAGCTCTCAAAATAGATGGCGTTGCTAACGTTATACAAACTGGTGGATTCCATTACTGGTTTGTTTAAACAATTGGGAGGCTGGCTGAGCGCGGCTGGTAATCAGCCGAGGCTGCAAGCAAATTTTCCTAGAACTGATAGAGATAAGAAGTGTAGTGCAGGACTGTAAAGTGTGTAGGCGACCAAGTTGGACTAAACGTGGAGAGATAGAACGTCAAGATACAATCATACTCTCAAGCATAAAATTTGGCCTATCCGTCCCAGCCAGCTAGACGTTTCTCTCTTGGGGTTCAAATCCCTGCTGAGGGTATTTTGGGGAAATCTTATTCGCTCGTTTCCTTCTACTCTCCCACGCAAATGTGGGTACATTTACTTCATTAATTCTGCCTGTTTATGTATTAACTAATTACGCCAGTGTGTTAGGGATAAATACGTTTCAATTTAGAGGAAGTGTACACGCATTCGAGTGGAGAGAGTGAGGGAAAATATTTAGGAAATATCCCCGATCATTATTGAGCCACGATCTCCCAGTCATCAGCAGACTAGTTTATTGCGAGAGTGACGCCTTAGACCATGTGGCCACCAAAGTGGGATATTACTCATCCTCATGTATAAAAATAGCTAGAAAGGTGGGAGGGAGCTTACGAAAATTCTTCTGATCACCCACGTTAGGGAGGGAGGATCTAAACTCATGAAAAAAGCCTACGTAATTTAAGTATAGCCCCCTTGCAATAAAGACTATGGGCCATAGATACAAGGCCTAGCAGCCGGGTCATGTTATTGAGCAGAGTAGAAACGAACTCAAGTCAAGGCATTATAAATCAACTTTTTAAAAAGTCTTGAACTATTTTTATCAAAAAAATATCTGGGGAGGGTAGTGATAAATAATACTGTATACGTATTTATCAGAGAAAAAATTATTTAAGGTAAAATTAGAGATAACTCATTTTTGAAGATTTAGTCACTAACAATAATAACCTCTACGAGAGAGTATGTAGCTTACGGTATTGCCGTACTATTTATTAGTAAGCAGGTAAAATAAAAAAATAAATAATATTTAATGTGCTAAATTTGGCCACTGTGCTTTGATTAATTTTTAAACTTTAAAGGTTAAATAGGCAATAAAATATTTAAAAGGCAGTTTCATTTTGAAGACTAGATCAATTTTTACTATAAATATATCTGTTATTTTTATTACTGATATCACCGCGTCATACTACCTGTTAATATCATACGCATGTATGATAATCTAATTGGGAAGTAATAAGGAAGGAAGCTTTTGAGAAGTTATCTACGAGCATTTTTATTTGGGAGATGGGGAAATTTTTTTGGAAAGACTATCCTCAATAGACCTGACCAGGATTTGAACTCCAAGCACTCCACTATCAGCAGGCCAATTTACTACCCGAGTGACGCCTTAGACCACTCGGACACTGAAGTGGGTATCTGTTATTTAATACGGTGTTTACAGTTTTCAAACATCTATAGGATTTACACAATTTTCCAGAAATAAAGGTATTTGGGAATAATGTTTCATCCATCCTATTGGTAGATTTTAACTTTAGTGATATCTCCATGATGTCAGCCTGCAAGCAGTCTATACCGATCCAGAGGTTGCAGTATGTTGGCGAAGATAGTGCCAACATTTTCGGGTTGAGGGTGTCAAGTGGTCAGCACAACGAACCCTCCAGCCTTCTATCTCAGTTTTCTAGACTGAAGCACTACTTATTCATTCAAGTAGCTCCTCATTTGTCCTCATGAGGTTGATTTTGACTCCGTTTCAAACCCACTGCTTTGCAGACAGAATTGGAGGCACTGGGGATCGAACCCGGGACTTTGGGACCTGAAGTCAGTAAATCTGACCACTATACCACAGAGACTGTTGGGTATCAACTATTTACTTACTTTGTAGTATTGAGAACACTAAAGTTCATTAACTTTAATGGTTTTAAATATATTTTAGTTATCATCGACTCCATGTCGTAATCAAGAATGCTAAAGCGCTATGACTGAGCAATGATTGCATAAATTAATCAGCTCTAGTAACTTTGCTAGTTCGATTTCTTGTAAAATTGAAATTACTTAGTACTAGCTTGATACGAACTCAGCCAAGGCACCAGAGATTTTTAACATACTATAAGTGCGTTACAGAGTGTTAGTAACATTTACTTTCAGCTAAGAACTTTTTTAGAAAAAGTACTTGAAACCTCAGAATAATCGCTACATTGTTATATAGAAATATTTATTTGTATCTTAATTTTGATATTATTTCTACAGTAAATAAAATAGTATCACTACCCATCCATTGTACTAAACTTAGTAAATACAGATAGCCTAAAAGCCAGTAATGATACCATTAAACAAAACTTGCCCTTTACGACAAGCAGTTAAATAATCATTATATCTTTGAGTTTCTTTGTGCGCCCTTTCTTCCATCGACCCACAAGGATATAAAATAATATCGTGTAAATACTTTTCCGTCTTAGAATGTATGAAATCTATTGGATCTTGTTCGAAAGCAAAAATCCTCACATTTTATTAATTATATAAAAATAATTATCGTGCATACTTATTGTTCGGGATTCAATACATTTCTTCTGAAAATAGTGCACAAACTGCAAGAATGCAACAGATCCAAATTAAAAGTAATCACATTTAACAAGCTAATAAAATAAAATTAACATATTCATACTTTGAGTACCAAAAACTAGGTTCATTAATTTTTTGAAAAATAACTTATTCCAAAGTCAAATCCTAGACCGTAAAATAAATATAGTAGATAAAAACATACTGAGAAAGTCTTCAAATTACATTTAGACTCAATTTTATTTAAAATAATTATATTTGATATGAGCAGGAATGTTTATTTTTATTTAATATAATATTGGATTAAAAATTCAATGTACAGTAGTTTTCATATACTCTGAATATTAACACTTATTATTTCAACGTTTCTCAAGGATGAGAAAACCCGCGAAAGAATTTAGGATAGGAGTGAAGAATTTTACATGTTTTACTGCCTCATGTAAATAAGGGCTAATGTCATAAAACTTTGTGTATGGAGAAGCGTGTGGTTTTTGATTTGAGAATAATGTAGCACTAGAGTAATTCAGACAACTCTCGATTCTACAACCCCGTGAATAGCGTCCCTCTGAAGTAACGACCCTTTTTTGGGGAACCGTGAAAAATGTGGGAAAAAAGTTTGAAAAGTTTAAGGAAATTGGCTGTAAAATGTGTTTGTTGCATTAATTTAGGTCGCTGCACTGCAATTAGCTTTGAGAGCGCTGTATTACTAGTAACTGGGGCGGGTCAGGTATAAAAATAGACACCAACTCATCAATGCCAGCCAATAGCACTTGACTCTGTACACCCCCTCCAACAGTCAAGACAATGTTTCCCCGCGCGCGACAGCCGCTTCATCACGCGCCAGGCTTGCTTTTGCCATTGTTATTTCGATTCTCGATTTGGTTACTACTTTGGTTTGATTTTGTGAACAATTTTTGACGACCCATACTATTGTTTAACATTGTTATTTTGATTTGGTTAAGTTTTTGGTTGGATTTTGTGAACGATTTTTGATGACCCACGCTATTTGTTGTCTAAAAAATACAATTTTTTCGTATGAAGGTCAGGAGTGGAACAAAATCTGTTAAAATTCCAATAACGACCCCTTCGAAATAACGACCCTTTTCCAGGGAACCGTGAAAGGTCGTAGAATCAAGAGTTGACTGTACTCTCATTGAAGTAAGTAGGGACCAACTACATTTATTCACAAAGTAGTTAAGACTTTGTGAGTATTTTAGTTCCTGAATGTATTAAGAAGTTTATATTTAACCACGCAAATTTTCATTATTGGACATTGGCCCTTCTTATCCCAATACATATGGTATTAATGTGTCTTTGACTCAAGGTCACAGAGATTAGCATAAAGCCCGTATCACACGACACTTGCTTATACTAGAAATCAAGTGTGCTAGCTAGCACCTAGATATCTGTATACTAGCTAGTACAATGGAAATGGGACTATAGTATTCACACGCTGCTAGTTTGGTACTAGGTCCTAATGCAAATATTTATCGAACGTCAGAGATTAATTTTGAGTGCAACAGCTGCATTACTTACTAATAAAGATATCGAAAATTATGAGAGGGAGCGTAGGAAAAAGAATATAGACACGGGAATGGTTGGGAAAGACGAAATAATGGTCGCAGGATGCTAAATATAATACATTCGAAGGTTAGGTAATATACATTCGGGGTGATACAAACGTTTAGTATCTCCCTAAATTTGTATTCATTTATTTACATTGTGGTCAGAGGTCCCTAAGCCCATGGGTGTCCAAGTACAGTATCCTTGATAAACAAATGTTCTTTTTTAGGCCTACGCACACTTTATATTCTAAAAAAACAAACAAAAAAACGCCCAAGGTTGGCATGCTATCAAGTTTATTTAGATTAAAATTGGGTCTGGAACATAGTTTGTCGTTTTTAGATGACATGTTTTAAATTAAATTTATATATATTAAATATATTGTCATACTGTGCCAATTTGGTATTATATAAACAAGGATGTTGTGACAAAGAAAACCCTCCCCTTTAATTATAATTAATTAGAGTAACAAAATATACATATAGTTTGGTCTTACGATTCATTAAAGTATTTCTCTTTGCCATTTCCTTTTACTAAAGCTCTCATCCATACGTCACTATTCTAGCAATATTGCAGGCTCTAAACTGTATCACCTCTTTGGTGGGTATTTGGAAAGTTTTATGTTTGGTGGTTGGTTTTTGAAGAATGGAAGTGGACGATAAGTTTTTTAGTTTTGGTCTTCTTTTGGCGTCGGTTTAAAAATATAATAAAGCTGGGATGTTTAAGTTCCCAATCAAGAGACAAAAAAGGACACTGTGTTGAGAGTTATTAAAACTTTGAACTATAAACGTTTTACCCAAGAGTGTAAAATTTAACTTGGAGAGGAAGAGAGAAGATTATACATATCTTTAATCAAATATAAAGATATGTAGCTTTCAACTACAGAATGGCTATGGTGAGAAGTTTCCATTTTTTGGTTTTGTTTTGTTTCAAGAAAATTATGTTACCTTAGTAATGTAAATTAACGGAGCTCCATAGGTAGGATTTGATATGAGTAATATTCAGAATAAATACATAACCAAACAAATAACTTTATTTTTTTAAAAATTTCATAACCTTATAATTTGTTTCCATTACAATATAATATAAACTTTAAGTATAAGTGCCTACCTAAATCCAGAGGTCCCGAGATTAGGTTTCTCATGCAACTGAGCTAGATAAAATAAACTATTATTTTATCTACAACACAACCTTAGGAGATTATATATATAAATATATATTTAATAGAATAAGTATTATTTTTCCCTCCATTTTTTTTCACAATGTTTAGAATAATTTTCTGCCAACAACAAAATCACATCTGATGACCATGTTGGCGTCATTTATACCATTTATCTACAAAACAGTCTCAGCGCACATGATTGGTTGAATTACACAGACTAGTGTCGAAACTAGTACGAAAATAGCACGTGTTCTATCCTCACAACTAGTATGGTAGCCAGTACTAAGTGGCAGAACCAGTATACTTTTTCTGATTCACACGACGCTAGATGATGACGTGCTAGCTAGTGCTAGCTAGCACACTGGATTTCAAGTACGAGCTAGTGTCGTGTGATACGGACTATGTATTCTTAATAAAGTGTCGACTTGAGAGTCGTTAGGGCTCAATATCATCCTGATTATTGAAGCCAACCCAAATTTAAGAATACGTTTAAAAAGAAAAAGAAATTATTCATTAAATAATATTTTATATACAAACACTATAGATAAATTGTACAAAGAAAATAAATAAATCTATTAATAATTTTTGTTTTATCATTTAAAATGCATTGAAATGGAAACATTTTAACGAAAAAATTTCAATAACTATTTTTAGCATGGTTTGAAAATTCCATAAGAATTATGAAATATGGCCAGATGTTACTAAAATAAATAAAAAATAACAATGTTGGTTTATTAGATTTTTTCACAATTTTTTGTTAACAACCGTGCATTTATGGGTAGGCTCAGCCTTAATATTATTTTATTTATATTACTAATTTTACTATTTTTTACCAAAAAATTCTCAGCTGTTATTATATTCTATCTCATTTACACCATTCTTCCAAAATAATATTTTTCAGACAAATGAGCAATACAGGAAGTTTTAACATAAAGTAAAATTATATAGGCACAAAATCTATCTTGTTTTCCAAAAACATTTTTTAATATTGTGTAACGAATTGTTATGAAAACTTCATAGTTTTAAAACACTGTAAAAACAACCATCAACTCTTTCACATTTAACTGAAAGATAAAATATTTATAAAACTGTCTTGATTTTTTTATATGCACGCGTAACAAAAAAAGTTGAAAAAATGTGTCTATCAGTCCATCCCAAGCCATGGATTCGAAATGTTTTAATTGATTTTATTAAACTTTGTTATCTAGATACTATATTTCAACACCTCTGGACTTTTTGTTTTAAATCCTAGCCCTCAAATTAAGGGTGTTTACTCTGGAATATATTTTTTTAATACTTTGAAAACAGCACTAAATATTTTGATAAAAATCCATATTTAAGTTTTGTTTGACCTAATAAATAGCACTATGGTATTAGTTCCTGGACGAAAATTCGTTGAGAGGTAGTTTACTGATGGGTAATTTTAGAAAATTCGTAATAATTCGAGAATGCCTCCAATGATTTGGTTCAAAATTGGTGTCTTGAGATTTGTATTGGGACAAATAACACTATATATTTAATTTTGAGCTGAAACTTTGTTAAAGAGTAGTTTACTGATGAATGATTTTACAAAAACATGAAATATTTTTAAGACAGCTATAACGATTTGGTTCTAAATAGGTATTTGGAAATATTCGATATGACAAAAACCATTGTATACTTGTTTTTGGTGTAAAACTTTGTTTAGGTACCATTTGTTAAAAAATGTGAGATGCATACAAAATTCATATTTGAAGAGTATTTAAACAAGACAATTTTTTTTTTCAGAGGAAAGCTTACCTAAGAATAATTTATTGAAAAACTTTTTTTAAGTTTTATTAAAAGCTATAATACACTATAATTAAGAGAAAGTTTGTGCGATTGTGTCATACTATGTATTTATGTATGCTACGCTAAATAAATGTTTAATACATAAAGTAGTTTACTTAAAAAACGAATAAGATATTACTTCACATGTCAAAGTGGTTAAAAATCATTGGATCTTGAAAACGTTAAACATGGTTACTGAAAATTAACATGTGCTAAGTAAAATATGCATTGCACTTAAATAAGATAATATATTGCACTTTACAACAAACTCCAATAATATTATACACTAAAATGAATTTTGTATTACAATTTTTGTTACAAAGTTAAAAATTTGAAAGTTAACAATCGAAAAATTAATTCATATACCAGATCACTAGAAAGGTTGTAAGTAAATAAAGTGCACCTACTTTATATAGCATTATCAATACTAAATACATCATCGTCAATAGATTTTAGCACAAACTATTAATCAAAACACATAAGGCCTATTGACAAAAAATAAAAATAAAATGATAATGTACCCTAGGTCATACATGATGGATCGCAAAGGGTTGAAGCCTATTTGCTGTATTTCAACTGTTTACTCTTATTCACTTTATCACCAAGTCCATGATCACAGGAGTTCTTCTTTTTCCCGCTAAGATTTTTAACCAATTTTTTGGAAGTGTTCTATTCATTTAACATTTTGGTGTAATTGTTAGTGAAAATATTATTTATTACTTTCACGCAATTTTGTTCTAATACTTTCAGAGACACGCCACACCTGCACAGATTTTAAAGATCTCTAACACTTATATCACAAATCTGAATCCCCAATGTTACGATTGCATCTCGCTGATTGTTTGGTTTTAGAAGTTCATCTTCATATTCACTGTTGAGCAAGGTTTGAAATAACGCATAAACATTTGAACACAGAGTAATCACAAAGGGAGAAGTGTATCCCATCACGATTAAGTTCAGTGAAATATAAAAAAAACTTATTTATCACAAACCAACTGCATTTATTCATTGGAATGTAACATTAACCTACATTCATTACAGTGACCATGTTTATTGAATTTTTCAATCACTTTCTTGCTGGTGTAGCTTGCAACACATACCAGAATTGTCTGTGTTTCGGTATGAACTGGAACTGGAACTTGAGACAGGTCATATATTGTAGGTTCTAGATAATCCAGATTATTTGCTACAGTTTCCTTGCTACCTTTTTGAACTATCATAGTAAAATCATTCATTGATATTTTTCCAAATTTAGCTGATTTGAGTTTTAGTACACTCAATACCTTAAGTTTCCTTTCAGATTCAAGATCCTGTTCTGCGGAGATATTGTAGCTACAGCCACTCAGTCTTCTATGGCCACCAAATCTTCTTTCCAATATGTCAGTCTGTAATTTGACAGTTAGAATGTAGGCTCAAACATACGTATTAAATACATATTCGCATAACTTAACTGCTGATCGAATGGTGTGTTTCATTGCAATGTACGTATCATTAGTAAGTTTTCCTTCTGTATCTGATAAGTGCCCGATATCTAAATAAGTTCATAAATTGTGAAGGACCATCAGTGTTGAAACATTAATACTAGTAATTGGAGTTGCATCAATATTTCTGGTGTATTTCCCCTTCATAGGGTGTTTAACATTACTAATTGTCTACCACTTTTTTAATAATCGGACAGTTTCGTCACTGACATCGATACCTTGGTTTTCCAGTATTTCAAGAGCCACTATATTCTTTAAATCAAAAATATTAACATCTAATTATAGATTATGAAGCTCAATAAACGATGGGTATAGAGCTTTTCCAGATAAAATTGGTGCGAGTTTAACCAACACATTTTTTCTGACTGAAATAAATCCCTAAGATCTGAAAATTTTGCCTCCGCTGTTGTATATTCACACACAACACTTTTGCCTTAATCAGTATTTGACAGAGTATCTAAAATAGAAAACACTTGTTCCACACTTGGTATGGTATATGTTTCATTTAATATGTTTAACCCGTTATTACGGATGAACTTCAGAATATGAACAGTGTCAAATATAAGAAAAATTGGCCTTGAAGGATTAGCTGGACTTGGTATACAATTTTTAAGACTACCACTTCACAATAGTTCAAAAAGTTTTCTATTTCCACGATTATTGTCATAAACTAAACATACAACATGAAACCCAAGTTCATTCATCACATTCAAGACTTCAATCGTGAGGTTATATAATGTATCAACCTGTAGGTTTTTTACGGGGAAAATACCAATTATATCTTTGTTTTGTGAATGCAAAGACGAAGACATAAATATTTGCATAGTCGTGGCTGCATCTACATCTACACCATTTTCTGTCATTCCCAATATATTTCCTCCTTTATAGGTTATATTATTATTAAGATAAATTTCATCTAACATAACATACCCCACTCTGTACTGACTTCTTACTTCTTTCTTTCATAAATTATTTATGTGAAGCTCCTAAACCTGCTCTAATGAGGTCAATTTTACCTAAGAACTGTTTCAAATAAATATCATGTGGCAAATTCAAAACATATGTCTATCTTATAAATTGAAATGCACTAGGAAATGAATAAGAACAGCCCAGATCAACATTTCTGGGGAATATTTTATTGGTTTCATAAGTGACAGCTCAAATTGTTCCAGAACTAATTTTATTTTAATAATCTTTCCTGCATAAAACTATTTGAATCTAATGCTTCTTCCAGAAGTCTATTAGAAGCTTAAACCTATTACTAATATCAAAGATCTCATCATTATAACTCTGAAGATGAGTTAGAAAGTGGTTTAATTTAGTCCATTTATCACACTTCAGATCATCTTGGCCTTCTGATTCCGAGATACTTTTGAAGTTTTCTAGAGGCAAACATATGTTTTTACGGAAAACTTTAACACCCAAATCATTAGTAATTTTAAAACTTACACTAAGAGATGGAATGGCAGTCGATGTCTTGTCATTTAATTTAGTAAAAAGGAACATCATCTTCATTCATTACCAAAATAACTTCACTTTTAAAATATTCTAAATTAGAAATTACGTCTCTGTCACACCATTCTATAAAATCATTTTATTTTCTAATAAACAAACTTTTTATACGAACGGCTTAATCTTTTCTATCCTTGGGTACCTTCACAGTGAGATATGAAGGTTGATTGGAAATATACTGTGGTAGACATCATCTAGAAGTTTTGGTGTTTTACGGGGAACAGTTATTGATTAACCACTATCCACAAGAAATACATCCTCTCTAATGATAAATTTGACCATGAAATGCTTAATACACACTAATGTATTATCTGTAACTACAAATTTATCACATTGGATACATTTAATCCACTTCTCTCTCAGAACACTATCTTTAGTGAATCTAAATGCTAAGGTATCTGTAATAAGGTAATTGGATTTACATCCAGGTACACAGCACGACTGACCCATTATAACAGTTAATACCACTTTTAAAACACGGGAGAAGAAGATTTAAACATACAAATTACACTAACTTAACGAGGCAGAAACTATAAAGTTTCCTGGGTACAGCCACGTGTTTCCATTTACGACCAACCGATATCAACGTCAATTTGACTACAATCGATAGTTGCATTAAAGTCAGAGTATTGTAGATGGTCTTGACTGGTGTCCATTGTCCTGGCTGTTTGAAGAAATATCTTCAAGGCCGTTGAAAAAAAATCATTTGGCGCGTTTTGACTTTCGTTCATAGTTTATAAATTATGCGCATGTGGAGTAGATACTTTTCCAATTGTCTTTCCTCTGTATAACTATTCTATTGTTATTTATTTAAAACTCGTTTTGTATTTTGTACGAAAATCTTTAGATCTGACAGTAGATGAGTGCATGGATAAAGAAATGTATAGATCGAGATGTCTCTTTATCGAGGATTGACATCTGTGCCAGCTCTAGCGGTGTCTGGTTGCAGAACTAATCATCGAATCGGTGAGCTATTCAAATTCAAATAAAGAGTGAATCTTATATAGGCAAGAATCCTTTATTTGATTTTACCTCCCATTTTTTATTCAGCTTTTTAAAAATGTTTTATATTTAAAAAAGCCTAATAAAAATGCAAGTAAATAAAACCAGATTTTAAGTATCATTTATATTTGATTGTTTTAAAAATAAATTTTCTAAGATAATGCACGAATAAAAAAAACCTTTAAGATATTGTTTTTTCAAAGTAAACCAACTAGATATTTCACTGAAATATGATTAATATGCAACTCTGAACACATCTTTCTTTAATTGGAAACTTACCCTTTTGCAGAATGTTATAAAACTTTGTCAAATCAGCTCTTAATACAAAAATTAGGTTGATGGTGATTTGAATGGGTAGAATTATAATAACAACTAACATATATTTATATTTTACCAAATAAATATTTTATTAGTACATAGCTTTAATGGGCGGAACAAAATATATTGTTAACTTATGTTAATATTAGGCATTTTATAATTATACAACACATTGTTTTATTTGTTTACAAAAAGTGTATATTACCCAAAAATAGTTGTTTAAGTTCTCACTCGAAGACTATGAAAATACAATAGCTAAGGAATTGTTTATATAACTATACTAACATGAAATTTAGAAACTTAAGTATGTTAACAAATGAAGGCTACATCAATAATGAATGCAATATTATTAGTGAATCACGGGTGTGCGGCGGGGAGGACAAGTCCCATCCAATCAGCATTGCCGCCCCTCCCCCCTAGCAAAATAGAAGTTTTTTAATTCAATACAATGCAGTACGAATGATTAGAATAGGCCTGATGTTTGTTAACTAATAACTATTAGAGCATGTGTAGCATCAAAATTTCACTAATTTTTATTCCACTTGGTTATAAGACTTATTAAAGGACTAGTTTGGCCTAAAATTAAGTTATATTTAATTAGAAGAGCAGAATAAAAATAAGGGACACACATTTTTTTTTTTGTTTTGACTTGTGATTTATAGTTTTCGAGATACTGCGTACTTCTTGGTAACTTGTGACGTCATAATTCATTAACTATAGTGTCAGCGCTTAGTTATGTTTGACTTGCCATTAATTAATCTCTTATGTGTTTTACTGTGAGATAGTATAATGCTGTGTTTGTGATCAGCAAACAATTTTAAATTTTATCTAACATTCATACATATTAATAAAATTAATAATAAAACTTATACCACCTGACTATGTGTTTTAAATATGTTTCACATTGTTAATGATCAGAGTCGCCAATTTAGCGACGTTATTGTTACACCTATCCACTTTTACGTGTCTGAAACAACTAATTGTCATTTTTAGCCCCTAGAAACTAATCTGGCGACTGACAACTTTCCTTAAATTTATGTCAAGTTCATGTGCATTATTTTACATTTTAATGTTGTAGAATTTCGATTTATAAGCTACCATAATGCAATGTATTGGTACGGTCTACAAAAGAGCTCTAAACTGTCATTCACAAAAATAATAACAAATACATCGTTCTGTATCCGGGGATCAGGCAGTCCACTGATGTAACCTACACTCAGTTCAGATTAATGTATGCATTTTTGGTTTGGTGACAAATCTGATATTTAATTTATAGTTTCGCGACAATCTAGCGGCTTTCTGGTACTAATCTAACTATAAAAATTATTCTTTATTCGCAATATTGTTAATGATTTTACTTTGAAATCAAATATCCCGATGATTTAGTTAACTGTCAAAAGCACTCAAAATTATTGACAAGTTTGTTTCTTGTCTCTGAGATTTAACTGGAGAGAAATGCACTTTTGTGGATCATCTAAATATTAGGTAACGTAGACCTACATAATTTTTATAAATAAAATAATTACTCATCCCTGTGGTTTTCTCATCTTTATTCCACCTAAATGTGGGTTACATCCTCTTAATTACAATTCTTCATCCACCCAAATAGTTAAAACCATTAATAGCAGTGTGCTAAACAAAAAAAACAAAACAAGGTAGGCCTATAATTTATATTGATTCCCATACTTATCGTTAACAATTGTCAATTAGGCCCGTCGACCCTAATAGGATTTGAAAGCCACCTCCCTGGCCAATTATTGACTAGGCTACCCTCAACCTATACCTCCCCATAACTTCAAATATTATGTAGAACCTTGTAGAAAATAAATCTATTACACATACATACCTGACAAATGCAAGGAGGGATGTAATCGTTTAGTACTATAGCTGAAACAGCCTGGTTTAAAATGTTCATTACAAATTCTAAATTTAGAATGAATAATTTCATTGCTCAAATTTGTGATTGCAAATGAATTGGTTTTTACGTGATAAATAGGTTTAAATCTTTTGTAGGTAGCCGATAATTTAATATATGTTCGTTTTGTGCATCCTGACACATAACAACTACCTCGATAGTATATCATCAAGACAATTATCTAAATTTATGAAAATAAAACTTAAGCCCGTATCACACGACACTTGCTTATACTAGAAATCAAGTGTGCTAGCTAGCACCTAGATATCTGTATACTAGCTAGTACAATGGAAATGGGACTATAGTATTCACACGCTGCTAGTTTGGTACTAGGTCCTAGTGCAAATATTTATCGAACGTCAGAGATTAATTTTGAGTGCAGCAGCTGCATTAATTACTAATAAAGATATCGAAAATTATGAGAGGGAGCGTAGGAAAAAGAATATAGACACGGGAATGGTTGGGAAAGACGAAATAATGGTCGCAGGATGCTAAATATAATACATTCGGAGGTTAGGTAATATACATTCGGGGTGATACAAACGTTTAGTATCTCCCTAAATTTGTATTCATTTATTTACATTGTGGTCAGAAGTCCCTTTTTTAGGCCTACGCACACTTTATATTCTAAAAAAACAAACAAAAAAACGCCCAAGGTTGGCATGCTATCAAGTTTATTTAGATTAAAAATGGGTCTGGAACATAGTTTGTCGTTTTTAGATGACATGTTTTAAATTAAATTTATATATATTAAATATATTGTCATACTGTGCCAATTTGGTATTATATAAACAAGGTTGTTTTGAATAATTTTCTGCCAACAACAAAGTCACATCCAATGACCATGTTGGCGTCATTTATACCATTTCTCTACACAACAGTCTCAGCGCGCATTGATTGGTTGAATTACACAGACTAGTGTCGAAACTAGTACGAAAATAGCACGTGTTCTATCCTCACAACTAGTATGGTAGCTAGTACCAAGTGGCAGAACCAGTATACTTTTTCTGATTCACACGACGCTAGATGATGACGTGCTAGCTAGCACACTGGATTTCAAGTACGAGCTAGTGTCGTGTGATACGGACTTTATAAAGTTAGAACGCCATTCACTGAACACTTATCATCATAATCCATAAACAAAAACTTGTAGATAATCGATAATGTTAATCGCTAGGGTAGATAGTCGATATTCTTCAATTAGTCGACTAAATATATCGATTTAGTTAAAGCAGCGCCAGCAGTGTCTGGTTGCAGTACTAAAGTAATAGTTGAATAATTGAATTCAAACTTGAAAGGGTTTCCATTAGAGACATACGACCATTGAGATAAAAGATGACTCACAAAATTAGGACATACGAATAACACTTTTGTCTTTCTTTTGTGTTATAAACGATTAAATGGAATATAACAGAGCTCAAACTCATAAAGTAGCATTTCATTTTTTTTGCAAATTGTTTACAAATTAATTTTAAAGGTAGTCGCAATTGGTTAACGTTATTTAAATAATAGTACCGGTAATGCCATATTTTTAGCCTCAAGGTTAGTTCTTATATTATCAGTTTATTTTGAAATATGAAGCAGTAGGTTTTTGGTGTGTAGTGACTGACTCTAGACCACAAACTATTCTTTTAGAAACATTAAATACAATCGCTATCAAAAGGTGTCATTAATCCTTTATTAAAATCAACACAAAACCTTACCTTGATAAGTCTACTTTATAACGGGATTGTGCGTAGCCAGGGCAGGATTTATTTTTTTTATATCACATTATGTTATATAGCACTTCTACACACCATAACATAAGCAAATTTCCCTTAATAACAAAACAAATATTGGGAAAAAAATTCTGAATCTTAAAAAAAATCTAAGAAAACTCCCCTAATTGGCAGAACGCTAGATTCATGAAGATGCGTTGTTGAATCAAGGTCCTATAGAGTCCTATTATATTAGGCCGTCTTGTTCCTTCAATTCTCTCTTATAAAAGTGGCCGATTCTAAAAAGTTTTTTTTAAATTATCCACACATGAAAGGTTAGATTAAGCTTGGTCGAGAGTTTATTTGTTTAAAACATTATAATTAATATCTTGCACCTAAACTAATATGATGAGCCCATGGTCGGAGATTTATGATTTACCCAACCCCTGTACATAAGAAAATTTTCAAAATATATAAATCACTACAAGCTATTTGGATGGTTTTTTAATAGTAGGCCTAATTGTGGACTTGCGATTTAATTTTTTAAACTAGTCACTAATATTATAAAGATATAAAGATATAAAAAGTAAGCCTAACCTTGGTTTAAAGAAAAAAGGTTTTAAACATCCTCCAAAAACCATGTTTATGGCCCGTCTACAACCAAATGCACCGCACCCTCTTGTTGGACTCGCAATAACGTAATTTTGTCTGTCTACAATAGCTTACGCAAACATATCGGAACTGCCGGACCCGCTTGTTGGAAGGAGATGAACACTGCCCATCTCTTGCATTTATGTAGTTGTGTTGGCTTGCGTCCAGCCAATAAAATACAAATATGGATAAAGTACTAAAATCAAATAATATGAAGTTATTTGTTCTGTGACAACAGCTCTTGGAAATGTATATTACAGAATATAGGATTTTCAATTAAAATCATATGTATTTAACCATCTAAATATTTAAAAATAATTATTTCTTATTTGAAAACATTAATATAAATTTGACTTTTATATTCATCATTGATGTTTGTTTCTATTGGTTGAAATTACGTCTTGCAACTTTTAATTGTAGACAGTCTATTTTGTATTTAAGAGAAGAGTAATGACAGGTGTGATTGCGATTGCGTAGTTGCGAGTCCGACAAGCGGGTAAGTTGGTTGTAGACGGGCCTTAAATAGACTACAACTTTTTCAAAAACTTCTAACTAATTAGGTAATACTTGTAACTTCATTCCAAACCACTCATTAATTTTCATCAGCGTACTGTTTTTGAGAAACACCATTAGTCAACCTGTAGATTGCTCCCAGGAAACAACTGAAGATAAGGCCAAGGAAAATGACAGAAAAGGCTAATATTTTTAATATTGGATTACGCTGCGACTCAAGAGAAGGCTTGCCGCCTACTATTGTAGCAACACAGACTATCCAACCTACGCATGCATATTTACAAAGAACGATCTACGCTGCCATTGATGTTACAATATAGTTAGTTTTAGATTTGTATCTAATGATTAATTTTAAAAAAAGTTGCTGCTAAGCAATTCTATGTCCCTATTTAATTTAAAAGTAATTATGGATAAATTTGATATTTACGATAACTTAAGCAAAAAGTGCAAGTAATTAATAATGTCCTTACCCCCTGCACAAGCAGGCCTGCGGGGGGTCTGTTCTCCGCCACTGGGGACGCCCAATACTTGTTTTGTTACAAGCATAAATTTGCTTATGTTGGATGTAGAATTGGTGGAAAACAAGTTTCTAATAATTTGAGACAGAAAGAAAAAATAATCCCGCCCTCAACATGCACCCTTCCCTTCATAACATTCAAATGAATGTTGGTAAGCATGTATTGTTATAAAATAAAATGTGCGAGGAAATGCCGAACAATATCCACCGAGGCTTGGGAGTGGCAAGAATACTTTCTAAACACACATATGTTGCTTCTTTTATTATTACAACAGCATCAGCGTAAACTTAATACTGTACTTATATAAGAAACTAGGAATATAATAGGACCTCGAATTTAAGTGAGATTTGTTTGAGCTGTAATACTGCTTATTTTTTGTTTACAACTATGTATAATGATAGGATGTACTCAACCAGACCCCAGACCAGTAATGTAACACATAACTAAAAGTATTAATGTTATAATGAATGGATTATAAGAAAGAATGTTAACATTTAGTTACTATTTGTATTTTATATTATTATATTAAATTTATATTTCCTCTAATGTAACTACATAATTTTTTCCAATATTAAAGAGTCGAGATTTGGGATTCAAAAGTAAATGGTAGATTGTGATTTGTAAAATAGTGGATCCGACCCAACTCTATAAGACATCGGATATCCTTTTTATTAACTGGCCCGGCTACTTATCAATTTCACAAGTTTGAGAACACCCGGCTTCCTTGGTAAGCCGACCTTGCTAGTCTCGGAGGTGAGTCGGAATGTTAATCCTCCACCCAGGACTATTGAAAACAAACTTGTCTAGTATGCCCCCAAACACACATTAGAGATCATGTTCACCGCGGCTGTGTTTGGGGATGCTCTGTATTTGGTTGGAGCTTAGTAGCAAAATATTAACACTCCATTATTGACGCTTTCTTTTAAAACCTGTCAGGTATTACCAATCAATAACTTGATCCAGCTCTTTACCAGAAGCTGCCAAACAGGTGAATCAGTTTGTCCACATTCTTGTTACAGGTCTAGAATGCTTTGGCGTCAGTGTACCCTGCTGGGAGCGTTGCTAGCAGTGCTACCACTTGTTCAAGCCTTCTGGGATCCCGTCTCACTCACGGGAATTGGTATCACTGCTCTGTCGCTTTACGCTGGCTGGAACAAGCTGGGCTGTGGAATGAACATGAAGGAGTGTTGTAATGAAAAAAACATTATTGCCAACTTTACAAGTAAGCAATAATACAACCTAATAATATCCAAGGTCTCTTACATGGACCAACCACTTCTGATATTCTTGATAGGGTGTGAACTAAGACGAAATGCAAGTGATAGCAAGTTTGTGGTCCAATATGCTAAGAACCCCACTCACACTAACCTTCTGAAGGTATGATCATTTAAAAAACAAGCCAGTACGTTTGACACGCTCGTGTTGAGAAGCATGCATATTGTTAAAAGCCGTGTTGCCAAATAATGCACATTAAATTAATCATTTCAAACTTCTCGTCAAACAAATGTTCCTATTGACCTGAACATACAGCACAGCTATGTTCAAGGCTGCCAAAATGTGTGTGCCATGGTTATAATGGTTTAATGTTAACTGCTGAACATCTTATTTGTAAATTAACCTTATGTTCAATTGATTGAGAGGAAATGGAAAAAAAAAAACTACAAGAAAATCATTTGATCTCCATAATGTTTGATTATTTACTTTATTATTTGAACAAATATGCTGAAAGACTGTTTACAATAAAACTTGTTGCAACGTCAGTTTCAATCCTCTTCTTTAATTTACAATTGTATACAGACCAACATACTGGTTGGAATCCTCAGCCAGCAGCATTGAACGTCTAATCAGGTATAGGAACATCTATATTTTAAGTTGTCTAAAGGTTAAAGGATCTATATCTGAGACACTTGTCGAAAAGTGATACTGGGGTGGTTGTGAATTCAACCATACTGTGTCCCGTGTTCTAGAGCTTGAAAAATCGTTGCTGAATCAGGTGTTTGGTCAGCATCTCGTCATTGACATCGTTGTGAAGGCTCTGAGGGGTCATTTCTATCGAGGACATCCGTCAAAAGCTCTGGCCATGAGTTTCCATGGCTGGCCAGGTGGCGGCAAGAACTATGTTAGCCAATTCATCACAAATAGTTTGTACGCTAAAGGATCCCGCAGTCAGTTTGTCCACTTCTTTGCGGGGAAGCTGCACTTCCCTTTGCAAGAGGAAGCCGACATTTATAGGGTAATGATGGCAAAGAGGCCCCTGTTTATGATCACTTGTTAGCACTTGTTCACTGTGTCATTCACTCTTACCTTCACTTTAAACTTTTTGAAAGATTGTTGGTTTGAGTCGTGTACAGTTGAACATTTATCATTAAGGTGTGCCAGGGACTAGTAATTGTTTGTGTCTGGTCTCCAGCTATGCTACCTGACTATCTCGCGGCCTGGGGCTCATTCCTGATTGGCTGCCCACAAACTCAAGGGCCGTTGCAGTTCTGTCCAAACAAAGCCCATCTGTCGGTTGTTACAGATGCACCTGCAGGACTGGATACGAGGGAACGTCTCCCAGTGCTCTAGGTCCACCTTTATCTTTGACGAAGTTGACAAAATGCCTCGAGGCGTTCTGGACGCCGTGAAACCTTTCATAGACTATCACGAGCATATCGACGGTGTGGACTACAGGTGAGAGTCGGTGTACTGGGAAACTCTTCTCCACAACCTGCAGGGCATCTCGGTAACTCCAGATGTTGCATCTGATTGTCCTCAGGCATACCATCTTCATATTTCTCTCCAACACGGGCGGCAGCTCCATCACCAAGAGACATCTGCAGCTGTGGCAGTCTGGGAAGAGGAGGGAGGATTTCCAGCTGAGAGACTTTGAGGATTTGATAAGGAAAGGTGCCTTCAATGAGGCAGGTGGGTGAGACACAGTGGCAGGTGGGTGAGACAGTGGCAGGTGGGTGAGACAGTGGCAGGTTGGTGAGACACAGTGGCAGGCGGGCGAGACACAGTGGCAGGTGGGTGAGACACAGTGGCAGGTGGGTGAGACACAGTGGCAGGTGGGTGAGACACAGTGGCAGGTGGGTGAGACACAATGATGCTATTATTGGACTAATAAGTCTCTATCCAGCATCTTAGCGTGTCTATTCATTGAGCTAAGGGTTCGGGGGACTGGATGTTGTGTCTGTCCGAGTCTTAGGTTAGATTATAAGGTATATGAAGCTACGACAGGCCTAGCAGGCTTGGATTGGATAAAAACTGACCACAGGCTGAAAACAGTAATGGATGTAAAAAAAAAGTTAAAATATATATTTCTATAATATAAGATTTTATTTTGAAGCGGAGTCGGTACGTTTTTACGGACTCCGACTCCATATGGCTGTTCACAAGTTTATCAATGGCTTAAAACTGTCATTTGGAGTCAAGGTGTTTATTATTATTGTATTTGAGAAACTTCTTTGAGAGCTTAACGAATCTTGAATACCTGAGGATTTGAGCATCATTTCCCTCTGTATGATAATAGTTTGATGTTTGAAGTGTTCATTCATATAAAGTGCACTTTAGCTCATTAACTAAGTAGTGGCAATCATACGACAATAAGTAATTAATTAATGATTCAAGAAATAGATAAATTTCTCAATTCAGAAAACATCTGGTAATTGAGTAAGCAGCGAATAAATATCAGCGAAAATAAGATCTCACGTGTGTGGTCGTGTGAACAAGAAAGGATTGATTATTTATTAACAAAATGATTAAAAATATTAAGTGCAAGGTTCAGGAAACCAGTCTATTAAAAATATTGGGTAATATAAATGTGGTTTTCTTGGATATTGAGATTGGATGAGTTGGGTCGAATCAACTATTTCACTTATCTGAATACATTCAAACATTCAGTTAGGTGTTAATCACTGGTCTGGGGCTTGGTTGTTGAGTTCATCCTATAATTATAATTTGTCCTGAGCAACCAATAAGCAGTACTAGAGCTCTAAAGCAAATTTCAGCTGAAAGGTGTTTTTTTTTTT
>CABFVZ010001641.1:84157-94947 GCA_902151445.1 Timema monikensis | reverse complement strand
TTTTTTTTTTTTTTTTTTACGATTCGGATCTTGAATATCCTTAGGTATTTAAGGGCCCACTTCTAAAAATTGACAAAAATAAATCAATAATTAATACATAGTGAAACAATAATCTAACACTCAATTCTTACGTATTAGGTGAAATCCTTGCTCCTTGTGGTGTATAGACATGTTTTAAAAGTTATTCTACCATGGCCTACTTTCCTGTGCGGGAATGATTTGTCTAGCGTTTTCCTGATGATGGTGCTTGGTGCTTGGTGCCAAAACATGTCGCTCTATAACACACTCTGAACACTCCCATGTCCTGCCAGATTTGATAACCCCAACAATGTTTTGTAATGAGGGCAGAGTAACCTCAGCCTCATCAGACCCTCGCCTGACTGGGGGACAAACAACATCCCTGTCTCACTCCTCTCCAGCCAGTGTTGTCAATAATCATTACCGCACATCTCTGGCGTGTTTATAATAGTGTGAGCTCTCCCGTCCTCTATGATTAGGCAACCGGTCACAGCAACGTAATAACAAGGTTTTATAGTTTGTCCACAACATTTCACTAACGGTCCAGGCTAACTGCGTTTAGGGATGAGAAACGTAGTAGCCCCGACCGGGATTCAAACCCCATCACCGGCAATCTAGTTTATTGCGAGAGTGAATCTTTAGACCAATTGTATTCAACCTGGGGGGCACAGAGACACCTTAGGAGGTTTGTAAAATTTGAATATACATATTGCTCATTTAATATTTATTATCTCATATTATTTTGGATGTTCTGTTTTTTTTATGTAGCTTGCAGAATATGTATAGCGTGCATTATGAACCAACAACTTTGTGGGTACAAAGTTTAAGATAAACTTTATCTGGGGTACACTAACAAAATATCTTACCTAAGACCATTCGATCAGCGAAGAAAGTTTTTGTCCAATTTGTTACTAAATATGTTTTATGATAATATAAAACACATAAACTCCAGGAAGTGTGTTATTGTTTCAGGGGGTTTCCACAAGAGTGAGGCTATCGAGAGCAATTTGATCGACCATTACGTTCCGTTCTTACCGTTGGAAGAGAAGCATGTGAGGCTGTGTGTCGTTGAAGAGTTCAAGAAGCGAGGGGTGATGAATCCCCAGGAGGAACTGGTCGAGTGAGTGAAACTACTCACCTGTACTCTTTCGACAATCACAACTGGGTGTGCTAGTGCGCACACACACACAGTGCCCAAAGCTTCCAAACTTTGACTTAGTCCCAAATGGAAACACTGGACTGTGTGCTTCTCTAATAATTTCATTTGTGATAGTTGAGTGCAGTGCGTTCTGTCCCTCGAGAAAGTTTAATGTTCTGACACAAACACTGTTGTCATGTTGCAGCGAGATTCTGAAAGACGTAACATTTGGTCCCGACGAGCAGCAGATCTTCTCCAACTCTGGGTGTAAGCGTCTCGGTCCCAAAGTGCTGACGCTAATCGAGAGACTGCAATACAGGGACATGACTGAAGACGCACACTTTTACACTCGACATTGAAAACACAAAACGTGATAATTTAATCAAATGTAGCAATTCACTCATAACACCTTCTCTACGGTTTAACTTGACTAACGATAAGATCAATACTAAGAATGGCCCTTTGAATCTATGAATCCTTAATATTCAAGCCTCGAGGATTTAAAATACAACTCGTATCTGAATATTACTATTGGCTTAGCCCAGCTTCACTGTACAAGGTGTCCAGAAAACTGGGAATTTGAGCAAATATTTGTAATTTTCACATATTTACAACTTTTATTTACAATAGTCAGAATAACAGGGCTTTGAGCTTGTCATTAAAGCTCGGAATCAAGATTGAAAGTTTTGTAACATTGACATTTTCCAGCTTCCTCTTGATGTATGTACAAGACTCAATAGCAAGTATCAGCTATTTAATTTACATATTGGCAGTACTACTTGTGAATCTTTTGATAACTTAAACTGTTAAAGGTAATATCAAATTTCACATCATTAACATAATACGGCTCTAAGACTACTTGCAGCCAGTAGAGTAAGTCAATATTAATGTCCATTTTGAATTATCCTCAATTGAAGCTGCATTTACATGACAAGGCAATGAAATAAAAATGGTTGAATATTAAAAATTTAACATTGAAAACACGTTTTCAAAATTAAGATATTTAAAACTTGTTCAACTATAAAACCAGCATTAGTTACAATTAAGTTATAGAATTATATTGTTTAACTTGTCTAAAATTAGTGTTGATCAACATTGCAATAAATATTTAAACAAACTTACCACATATAAATTAACAAAAAAAAAGTAAAGACTATTTCATATGGTTTACTAGAAATAATATTTTAACCCTCTTATTTTACATTTAAAGGTATGATCAACTTTTTTTATGATAAATTTTTTTAAGGTATGAACATCAACTTTTTTATGATAAATATTAAAAATTGAATTGAAATAAACTTTGTAACGAGATGAATTCCAGTGAGAGTCCGTATAAGGCGCAACTGCACATAGAAGAATGGAATTGGAACAGAAGGTATCATGTGCGATTATCACATTAATAACCAATAAATGAAATATTAAAACAATTCAAATTATTAACTCCTTGTGATTCTAATGTTTTTATATTGGGTTATTAAAGTTACAAAGGTGTATTTTGCGGAAATATCAACTCATTAAAACATCATTTATATGAGCTTTTTTTTGTAATTGTGAATGTTATTTTAATGCCTTTAAACACACAGGTGTTGAAATCATTTTATTTGTTTACTATATTTTTTATTTGTGTGTTCTTATTTTATAATCATGATTTCCTTTGTTTAAATTATTTATTCAGCCGTACTCAATTTAAATGAGTGTGAATCTTATTTCAAGGACATATGTTAAACCCAAGCTTGCGGACCACTACAAAATAACTTATTTCTTTCGGTTAATACTAAACAAATATCTTTTAACTCTGTTGTCCCTGTAGAGCGTACCACTCTCATTTCTCAAAGTTGACCCTGTGTAATCTTTGGATAGTTTGTTGACTGAAGCTACATTAATACTCTGAGCAGGATTGTAAGTGTTCAACAGACAACAGCGATGTTTATATTTGTAAGAGGGTGGATGGAAATATATAGAAGAGACAAACACAATTTGCCTTTTACAATGAAAAGAAGAACACAGTTCACACTTTACACTGCTTCCACTGGACAAAGAGGTAATGGTTGTCTCTTGAAGAAAATTGATCGTCACCGTCCAATCCCTCGACCTAGGTTTCAATCTTTCTGAACTCATCAGACGGTGACGATCAATTTTCTTTACGAGACAACCATTACCTCTTTGTCCAGTGGAAGCAGTGTAAAGTATGAACTGTTTTTCTTTGTAAAAGGCAAATTGTGTTTGTCTCTTTTGAATGTTTCTATCCACCTTCTTACAAATATAATACAATTACCTCAAATAGCAAAAAGAGGTTTTCCTTTTAGAGAGATGTTTACATTTTATGTTCTACATTCGAGCAAACCCTTTCTTTAATACCAATATGTTTGAAAGTGTCTGTAATAGTAGGAAATGTTGGTGGAGTTCCTCATCACCTGCCGATGCTGTGATTATTGTAACTAATGTTCGTGTGGGAAAGGGGGAAAGAGGTGCCAATATATGAAATATTATGTTATATCACTTTATTCACTAAAATTACATGTAAAATATTTAATTGCACAATTGTTTATAATTTTAAATTCTAATCTGATCACAGTAGGACCTTGCTTTATGGGGCTCCACTAATACATCAGTTTCTAATTATATAAAAGTTCAGAGTTTCTCGGCATAATGCACTCGGAAACCTAACCCCTTGTACGAGCAGGGCCCGACTGGAGAGGCAGTGAAACTTTGCGAGGTGTGGGCATAATATATATGCATGCATTTTAAACTATTAATATATGCCAAAATAAAATATTGGTTACTTGAGCTTATAAATGTGAATTGTGGTCAATTTGGTCGATTTAACAAACACATTCCAATAACCAAAACCAGATTCACTCAGCCTCAACCAAAGAACATCCGCGTTTGTACCGGATACTATGTCGGCCATATTGGGACCAAATACAGCAGAAGAAACGACTAGGAAAGCTATACAATGTTTATATCTGTTGTGCCTCTTGTTGCCATTGTTCACAAATCAAGGCCTCTACTGATAAATATTATGGATGTGCAAACTTCAATTTTAACTTCACTTTAAAAAAAATCAGCTTCAACAGTTTTGAAGCCTGGCTAATAAACTAGTGACAGGTAAACACTTGATTTATGTTCAATTACCACCATTTTGAGGTATGTTTGTTATTAATATTCAAATGAAAATATTAGAAGTGATTGAATTGCATGTTGAGATGATTATCTGATTTATCAGATTATGAAATATCACTAACAATTCTGCTCTGAAACATTTTACAAAGTGATATATATTTGAGAATATATTAGAGTTCCCGTGGAACTTGCACAACATATTAATTCAACTAATATGGAGTTTTGTCCACTTATGAATGGCAATAGTTGGCCATGGACTTGAGAGCTGGCAAATATTTGTAATCGTCGAAGCAAGCCAAGTTGAAGTTTCGCATACTCCTATTATTATGGGCATCTTGATACTTGGTTTTAAGTATTACTGATTGAATCCTAACAATATTGCTTGTGCCAAGTAATTTTTCCATTTATCTGTTAATATTTATTCACAGGAACGTAAGATAAAAGGATTAATATTTCAACCGTGTTAGTTTTTCTCTTGACTTTTCGTAATGAAATGTAAATGTATAATAGATTTTATATCAATTACCGGTCAAGATGTGTGATATGGAAATTTACTTTTTATTTATGACTGTAAAATGTATTATTTGTAATTATTTCAATAACCATAAATGTTATCTATTAATATTATTTTATTCAGATTATTCATTAGAATTAGTTAATTAACTTATTTAGCAGCTTTACATTCCTTATAAAAATATGTCAAAGAATGTAATGTTTTTGTTGATTGTAATGGAATCCTTCAAGGCAGTTAACTCTTTGTTTATAAAAATTGTGTTATAATGTTTTGTGTTTGTCTGTACATAATGAGGCGTCCAGTGAAATGCTGTGAGATGAATAATGTCTGGAACATTGATAAGAGGAACATGCTTTAATAAAACTGGTAAAAACTAGATCTGTTATGATTCTTTATTTTACCTCAACTTTTCAACTGCGCGCGCGCGCGCACACACACACACATTATTTGAATACAGTTTTGGAAGTATTGAACACGTTGACTAGTAATGGAAGTAATTAAAAAACCATCCAATTCTTTTATTAGCCCAAATGTTTCATTTAATGACAACTCATAAATGCCAAGCTTTGAAAAATATTAATTTTTATTATTTTTATACAAGTGAGAATAAAGGATATCACCCTCTCTGGTAGTCAAAGTGTAACATTGGGTTAGAATATACTACCCACCTCCCTGTTAACCTTCACACATAAACGCTCTATTGGATTAATACCACCCACTCCGAGATTAATAATCCTTCTGCATTAGTACTCTTCTCTATTGTAGCTCACGGTAGTTTCGATCTATATCAAGAACATTATTAAACCATATAAAACAAGAATAAACTCCCTGCAATCTAAAACTGTTCATGTACTTACCATTTGTATCTTCTGGTTAGAACAACCTCCAAATCGCTTTCTAGTTTGATGAGTGGACCGAGCGAACTAAGGTGTGCCCGGAGCTGATCTGACCACCCCTTTCAAAGCTAAACAAAAATGTGGCCGGCCAATATTTCCCTCGAGCAGTGGACGGTGACTATCCTGCCCTCTGGCGGACGACACGTGTTCTACCACCGAAACATTGTGGGGCTGAAGACGTCTCGATTGAAGAGGTCTAAAGGGTTGATGTAAGCAACGATCGTACGTGATCATCCCTGCGTTGCCCGATACCACAAGCTGGTCAATGGTCTACGTGATTTCATGCTAGCTTCAAGATGGCCGAAGTGATGTCAGCGACCAAATGTTTAAATTCCCCACCATCCTACCCTAGCAACGATGTGTCAGTATAGAAAGTCGACTATTTGATTGCTTCAGGAGAAGTTCTCTCTCTCTCTACAAGACTGGCTCTTAGACCCATGGGGACAGGAAATATGGACCTAGGTCAGTCACTCTCTCCGTTACAAGACTGGCTCTTAGACCCAGGGGGACAGGAAATATGGACCTTGGTCAGCCACTCTCTCTGTTACAAGACTGGTGCTGCTCCAGAGTTTTTTTTAGCCTTTGTTTTAAAATTTTTTAAAAGGAAATAAACACGTATAAAAAGAAAATTTATTCAGGAACTTGATAAGATCTTAACAAAAAAAAAACTTTTTTTACTTACTTTAACTTAAATTGTTACAGTTAAAGCTTGATATATTCATTTAAAAATGAAATCCATTCTTCTTGTTTTAATTTGCGCGAAAGTTCAATAATTTTCTCCTTGATCTCTGGATGACAATGAGGAAATTTTTCTCCATTGAAAGTACTGCCAGCTCATTTAATCTTTCCGAATTCATAATGCTTCTTAAAAAGGTTTTTATTCTTTTCAATGTTGAAAAGCAGCGCTCTGCCTCTGATGTAGTCATGGGAATTGTCAAGAGAATTTTTATCAGTTTCATAATTTCACTAAATACATAATCTAGTTTATTTTCAAAGATAAATTTCAGCAGCTCAATTAATTTGCAATATTTATGAATCAGTCCTACAATAGAATACTTTTAGTTCAGTTTCAAGCTTTTCTTTGTCAATCATGGGATAAGCTTCAGTGGTCAGTACTATCTCTTTTGTGGGATGTTCATTCTTAAATCTAGTGACGCAATTCTCGTTGAACGATTTAGCAGCTGCTAAGTGTTTAGTGGAAGAATATATGTCCAGTATATTAACACACTTCCTTCTCTTCTGCAACGGTTTGATCTGCATTTGATGTTGACAGAATTTCAGTAAGGCAAATTTTTAAAGGTTGTGTGTAAGAGACCTGCTATGGAGGAGCATATAACAGAAAGTGTGCAAGTGAGAGCAGAGGAGTGTAAGAGAGTGCAGGAGGAAGATGGAGGTAGACATCTTACTAAATTCACCCGGCCACAGGCTGTAGACAGTTGATGATGTCACTTTTATAAGTTGAAATTTAAATTGTTTGTTTGTCACTAGATGGTGTTGTTTGATTATTTTAACGCTTGTCTTGTATTTTTGTACTTATAAAATTGTCTTTCTCATATTTTATGAATGTTAAATTTTTGTTACCTGTTGGCTTTTTATTCTTTTTGTGATATTTAGGGCTGGGGGCTACAGACAGACAGACAGACAGACTGACAAATGAACACATCCTAAGAAGAGAAGGTGAAAATAGAACCATTTTGGATGTGATTCTTTGGTGCAAAGGAACTGTCTTCTGCACAAAGTCTTAAAAAAGAAAGTTTGAGAGAAAGAGGAGCTTAGGGAGGGGGAGAGGGACAAGGCACATTGGCGGTCCAAGTTTACTGACAAAAGGAATGGATCTGTCTAAAGACAGAACACCCTATAATAAAAGGTGAAGGTGTTTTGAATAAACTAGTTTGACTAAGATAGTTTAACAAAGGATCAAATCTTAATAGTAATGTATTATGTAAGACTTTATTTTATTCAAACTTCAATTCAATCTCGGGAATATTTTCTAAGTAGAATAAGGATCCAATGCAAATTTTATAATATCAAATTGTGATTCATTTGGAAAATTTTGCATACTTTTCTCTAAGAGATTAAATCCAATAACCATGGAATTTATAAAAATGGATAAAAGATACCTTATGAATTATATAACATTAATGTGGATAGTTTGAAATGTATTTGTTAGTAAATGTGAGATGTACAAACATGTATATAAAATAAGAGGACAGTGATAATACGTCAGACAGCTCCTAGTCGCCAGGGCTGTGGCATTTGTAGGCCACACTCCTTCATTAATAGCTAAAGTATGCTAATTAGTAATAACAAAATGACTGCAGTAAAATGCTCCAATACAAATTACTTCTTGGGACGCTTCTTTGACATCGGGAATTTATATCCGAGTAAATTTGTCAATCCAGATTACAAAAATATTGGTTGTAAAAAATTAAAAAAATTAAAAATAAAATGAGATAACTACCATGTATTGTTTTTTTGGCGAGTCAGATTGTTGGCTCCACAGCCCTGGTAGTCACATGAAAGGTTTGGGCACCCTTTGTGCTAGTTATAGCAGTGCACAAGTATTAAGGACCCTGCACAGACGTATTGATGTATATCACTGTATAGAGAACATCAAACAATTAATAAGTTTATCTTATTTTCAAACAGTATTTACTAATAACATTAAAATGAAATGCAATAGACTGGTAAGACAATTGACAGGTAAAAAAAAATATTTAATTTATACAATAGTATAATATATATCATTTAATTCAACATGTTTATCTATAACAATATGTTTTATTTAAAAAAACAATAAGCATCTAAAAAATAATGTTCTAAAATAACTTGATCAGCACCATTAATTCAAGTTTATGTCATGGATATCCATGTTGGCATTTTCCTTGTTATTGTCTGTTCGACAATTCCCCAGGCAACAGAACAAGTTACAATCAGTTACAGGGTTGAACTGTTCAGTTAACTATAGACAATCACTCACCTACAGTACGCAACCGGCACTCGGCTACAGTACACAATTAGCACTCAGCTACATTACGCCAGTGTACTACAGACACTCGGCTACAGTACGCCAGTGTGCTACAGACACTCGGCTACAGTACGCCAGTGTGCGTAAACAACACCTTATTTATAATGGGTCTATTACTACAACATTAATCCTAATTCTCAAAGCTCAATAAAAAGAGAGCATTTAAGCAAATAAATATTTTTACTTGAAAAAAGTTTAAGTAAATCATCAAACCCTTTAGCGCCTTGAAAAATATGTAATTTTGAAAAAGCAGGAATTGGTGTTTGCACAGGAAAGTGGTGCCAACTGCCAAAGGTATGTTGTGCGATTGTAACCAGTGAATACTTTTGTTTAAAAATGTTGTAGGACTATCGAGTGCAAGTCATTAACTCGGTTATAATTGTCTATAGTTATTACAATAAATAAACTTTATCATCTAAAAAACAACAGTTTTGGCTGGTGTGGTTAACTGTCCACTAAATCTAATTTGCTGTTTTTATTAAGTTGGCCACAACAAATGTTTCCTAGATTCAGACATTCACACAAATTGCATTACTTTATTTTAAATACAAATAGGCCTATACTAACATAAATAAGGTCTATATATAGGAGCAAACACAAGTTGATTACAATCAAAGCTACCCAAAATAAGCTTTACCAAACACATATGATATGGCAACATTTAAAATATACAAATACACAGTAGACTCTCGGCTAGGTTGGATATGTCCCTGCAAGGGTAATCACCCCCACCCTCCTGCGTTGAACATAATGTACAGTATCTACTGTACTTGTTGCTATTTGGAGACCTACATCATATTAATTTGTCCTTATTAATGACGTACAGTACTGAGTTAGACGGGGGGAAATGCATAAGTACCTTTCACGAAGCAAAATGTGTAGTGAACAATAAGTTGAATAGGTTTTACCACGAATTTTCAGTTAAAAGAAAGCTTTCCGTCAAATCAGCTGTTAATATAAACCACTACATTGTCTAAGTCTCTACTCAAGATCTCCTTTCCTCACCGACATGTAAACATGCGATGTTACCTCTTGTCATTGGCCAATATACTGCAGCGCTGTCTCGATCGCTTTCAGGCCTTAAGAGTGGGTTGTACGATTAGAGATTCATCCTCTTGTTCCTCCTCAGTCGGCTGTTCATTTAACACCCTCGCTACAATCTCAGTGTTATCAGTTGCATGTTCCACATCACAATGCTCCTCCGCCTGTTCCCAGTTCTCACTGGCTCTGTGATCCAGTATAATGTTCCACATCACAATGCTCCTCTGCCTGTTCCCAGTTCTCACTGGCTCTGTGATCCAGTATAATGTTCCACATCACAATGCTCCTCTGCCTGTTTCCCAGTTCTCACTGGCTCTGTGATCCAGTATAATGTTCCACATCACATTGCTCCTCCACCTGTTCCCAGTTCTCACTGGCTCTGTGACCCAGTATAATGTTCCACATCACAATGCTCCTCCACCTGTTCCCAGTTCTCACTGGCTCTGTGACCCAGTATAATGTTCCACGATCGCACAAGTGTTATGGGTGGTATTTCATCCCATGCCTCGGACACCCATCTGATAACATCAAGTATGTCAACCGACTTTAACGCAACCACAACTTCTGTATTGTTATCAATGGCCGCTATGATATTGCTCTGATCCATTGGCAGGCAAAAACAAAGCTTTGATCTCTTCATCTTTTAATTGGTCATTAGCTGGATGCGAAGGAGCATTAGTTATCCAAAACTACAATTGCTTTCCTTGGTAAATTATTTTCAGCTAAATGTTTCGTATGAAATAAAGTGCGTTGAGCAAAAACAATTTGTAATAAATAAATTGATAGAATATTAAGAAGATGGTAGAGCACTAATACAAGAAAAAACAAAAAAAAACATTGAAATATCGATGTGTGTGTTAACTGTGTGTTAGGGTTTTTACTTTTATTTGTGTTCTACCATTTTCCTAATATTCTATCATTTTATTTATTGCAAATCAACTAAGTGTTTCTCAACTTTTCGCAAAAATTCCTTTTCAAACCATTTTTTGAAAATGTCTCCATTCATCCACGGCTCTTTTTTTTTTTTTTTTT
>CABFVZ010001641.1:0-80253 GCA_902151445.1 Timema monikensis | reverse complement strand
AATAGAACTAAACAGAATAACAAGGGTAAAATAGAACTAAACAGAATAACAAGGGTAAAATAGAACTAAACAGAATAACAAGGGAAAAATGGAACTAAACAGAATAACAAGGGTAAAATGGAACTAAACAGAATAACAAGGGGGGAATGGAACTAAACAGAATAACAAGGGTAAAATAGAACTAAACAGAATAACAAGGGGAAGATGGAACTAAACAGAATAACAAGGCGGAAAATGGAACTAAACAGAATAACAAGGGTAAAATAGAACTAAACAGAATAACAAGGGTAAAATAGAACTAAACAGAATAACAAGGGGAAAATGGAACTAAACAGAATAACAAGGGGAAAATAGAACTAAACAGAATAACAAGGGAAAAATAGAACTAAAGAGAATAACAAGGGAAAAATAGAACTAAACAGAATAACAAGGGTAAAATAGACCTAAACATAATAACAAGGGGGGGAAATGGAACTAAACAGAATAACAAGGGTAAAATAGAACTAAACAGAATAACAAGGGTAAAATAGAATTAAACAGAATAACAAGGGGGAAAATGGAACTAAACAGAATAACAAGGGTAAAATAGAACTAAGCAGAATAACAAGGGGAAAATGGAACTAAACAGAATAACAAGGGTAAAATAGAACTAAACCGAATAACAAGGGGGGGGAAATGGAACTAAACAGAATAACAAGGGTAAAATAGAACTAAACAGAATAACAAGGGTAAAATAGAACTAAACAGAATAACAAGGGGAAAATGGAACTAAACAGAATAACAAGGGTAAAATGGAACTAAACAGAATAACAAGGGTAAAATGGAACTAACAGAATAACAAGGGGGGAAATGGAACTAACAGAATAACAAGGGTAAAATAGAACTAAACAGAATAACAAGGGTAAAATAGAACTAAACAGAATAACAAGGGTAAAATAGAACTAAACAGAATAACAAGGGTAAAATAGACCTAAACATAATAACAAGGGGGGGAAATGGAATTAAACAGAATAACAAGGGTAAAATAGAACTAAACATAATAACAAGGGGGGGAAATGGAACTAAACAGAATAACAAGGGTAAAATAGAACTAAACAGAATAACAAGGGTAAAATGGAACTAAACAGAATAACAAGGGTAAAATGAAACTAAACAGAATAACAAGGGGAAAATGAAACTAAACAGAATAACAAGGGTAAAATGAAATTAAACAAAATAACAAGGGGAAAATGGAACTAAACAGAATAACAAGGGTAAAATAGAACTAAACAGAATAACAAGGGTGGGAAATGGAAAGACTTCCCGCTTTTAAAATATATTCATATGAGAAGGCGGGATATGAACACACTTTACACTGCTGCCACTGGACAGAGGGGATGACCCCGAGGTTCTGGGAGGACTGATTTTCTTCAAGAAACAGCTGTTCCATCTCTGTCCAGTGGCAGCAGTGTAGTGTTTGCATTTTTTTAAGTAATTTATTCTAAATTGATGGAAATGTTGGGTGCGAGGTGACCAAGAGGGTACACTGGACTCACCCTGTCCTGGGCCTTGCCCTTCCACCAGCCCTTGTAGTCCCCCTCCTTGCTCAGAACAATCACCTGGCACCCTTTCCTCAAGGGTAGCTGGTTCGACTCTGAAGGGTTGAAGTCAAACTCTGCGATGGCAATGATACGCCTGAACGGCCATTTGAGCGTCACGTCCAAACTTTACAAATAAAACAGACCTTGCAACGCTCAATTCAGTCTTATCAGGAGGTTCCGTATACCGATAGCCCACAAATGTATGTTTGTAACTCAGGGAGATAGGATGAGGCTCTCAGGTTGGCTACACAATTCAAACTTCCATGGTCAGCTTTGTGACAAGTTTCCCTCATCTCGTTTCTAAAATAACTATTTGAACACAATTGTCACTCAATACGTCACCATGGGTGCTGCATGCCAATATTTTATAAGGAGAATACTGTATTTAGAATATTTTTGGGTTTAAATATTATATTTATTTTATTTGATGTAAAGTTATCGTTTTATTTTATTTATATTCGAATTCATCGAACACTATCACAATTTTGTTACATAAAATTGATGTGTCAGCCCATTTGGCTGTAAAAGGGCTTCTACCATTTGCACTAAGCTAGTTTTTATTTTAAGTTTAGTTAACATTGCAAGGAGGATACAAGGGCTAGGCCTACACACTTTCCAGTCTGTCTCTCTCTCTCTCTCTCTCTCTTCTGGCAAGTGCGTACGCCTTGCCCTTTTATCATCCTTTCAATGTTTCATTTAAAGGTCATGATCCCGGCCTTTCACGATTTCAACTCTTGATCCCGATTCCTAAGTTTAACCTCGATTTTTCCTATTTCATTATTTTTCCAAGCATGCAATCTCTTATAAAAACATATTTATTCAACTTCATGGAACGACGAAAAAAACCAACAAAAAACTGTAAATGGTAATAAAACAAAATTAATCATTAATTTTAACTAAGAAAAATAATTTATTTTACTAAATATTATAAGGAATTACAATAGTAAGTATGTATTTTTATCCACAAATAAAGTCTTCCCAAATCAAACATTTATAAATAATTTAAAAATAATGTAATAAACAACTGTCAAAAACACAAATTTTAATTCCCAAATAGGGTTGTTAATTGGACCAAAATACAAATCAAATAACTGCAACTAAACTAATTTGACAGATAATTTATTGAAACTCATTCTGAATTTTGCCATTTTGCTGGTTGCCAGTCTTTCGTCGAGACCTAAGAATCATTATATTAAGATCAATCTTTCGATACCAGTAAGAATCGAGTATCGAGGCAACAAGCAATGAAGTTTGACATCCCCAGTTTAATTCGATACAGCTGTTTGGTCCTAATTTTATTTTAGGTTTAAGAACGTGACAAAGAAATAACAAGAAAGGTCGGTGTAGGACTATTTTTCTCATTTTATGACGACATGTTTTAGCTCTAAGAGAGTGTCTCTACTGACCCCACAAAGTTCTCCCCGAGGCTCGAGTGTTCGTAGCAGCCAATGAGGTCCGTGATGGAGCGGAAAAACCTTGACTCGGACAAGTAGTAGTGAGGGACCCCTTCCATCGTCCTCTCGTACACTTTCATGTGCTTCACCCTGTCGTCGGTTCCTGACAACAACAGATCACACATATCCTAACATGTGCTTCACCCTGTCGTCGGTCCTGACAACAACAGATCATACATATCCTAACATGGGTTTTTATTAAAGTGTACCAATTTTGAATGTATTGCACATTCGTGAAATAAAACGTAAATTTATATTTTCCTGGAATTGATAGCTTGGGCTTTTTGTGTGAATCATGATCAATTATGTTGATAAGAATTAACAACAAACAACCAAACTAAACACGTAGCAGACAACATTGTTCTTTGGCTGAAACTGCCAGGAAAAATACTACCAACTGCACTATTTTTGTTTTAATATTCCTACAGCCAATTAAAGTTCCCATTCTAGAAGATATATTTCCCTCAAACAAAGAATATCTGCAAAAAAATACAATATGTCTTTTTCTGGATTTTACTAGTCAAATTGTAACCACATCTTTTTTAGCCATAAAATACTACTTAATACTCATACTAGAACACCAGTAAAGCCTTGAAAAACTTCACACATTCAACCTTGATACAAAAATATTGTTAGATTTTTCTTTTAACTTAAATTTTAAACAAACAATGTGTTTTAACGTAAACTGAGTATACTATGTCAGAAGTCGGTAAGAAATCCTATCCACTGATACCTTATGTAGGCTTCGTATTAGTTGAGAAAAGGGAGGTTGACAACACAAATAATAATAATATATATTAGAGCTGGGCCGATCACTCCGATGCCGATTAGGTCGATCACTGATGCCGATTATTTTTGTTTTCAATTTTTATATGTGTATAAAGTAAAATGACTCTTAAAGCAAAAAAAAAAGTTACTTTTACTAGTTTTATAATGTCCAATATAGGTTTGTTTTAATAATGTGTAAATAGAAACTTTTAAAATGTAAAGGTTGTTTAATTATTCCTTCTTATTGTTACTGTTAAGACAACTGAACCTGTTATTAAACAAAAACAAATCACAATAATAAACAGCAAATTTAAAGATAATGTTCATGGAAAAAAAAAATCAAGGCACACAAATAGAATAGGCCTAAACCTATTTTGTTTTTAGATGAAATAGGGATTTTTACATCCAATGTCTATTAAAATATGGCTTCATTATTATAATTAAATAACTGTAACAAAGATCATGTTTACCCAAATGAAAATTGTTTAGATAATATAAACATTTTCTTGACAAATATTACACCCGAATAAACTTTACACAAGTAGTCTTATTAAAAGTATGTTTACTGATGTGTGTATTTAAAAATACCAGCATCTTGACTTAGTTTGGGTGGAGTGAGCTTCTGTTTCTATCACGGACCAATCCCGCTGTGCTGAAGAGTCTCTCTGATGCTACGGACACTGCAGGTGAAGTAAGGTACTTGCTAACCATTTGTTTTAGGTTTTTAAAAGGGGAGCTTCTCCAGTAATGGAAAGGGGATTGGTTCCAACAAATACCTTTCTAATTGTATTTTGGGCGACATTACATTATTAGGCCTAGTCTGGATATTAATCGGGAGCAAACAGAAGCCATAGGTCTGAAGCAGTCTCAACTCTACTTTTGAAGATTGGGGGAAACTGAACACAACTACTTTGTATTTAGGATCCAATATTGTGCAACACATCTTCCACTTTGGGGCCAAGAGATTTGTCCGGTTGAACCATTGGCCTGATATGGTAGTTTGTTCATTGCTGATTGCTGATGTAGCCTTGTGAAATGTTTCTAAGACTGTGAGTAACTTCTCCATAAGGGACCAATCATTCAGGTTCAGGTCAGGGAGAAGATACATCACTTGCACGGGCACACATGTCATCCACACTTGGTTGGTTCAACAACACGTGATGAACCACAAGTTGAAGTGTGTGGACAGCTCATGGTACATGATTCTCATCAGCTTGTTGCAGCGCAAAAGAAATGTTTCGTGCATTGTCACCGACTACACTATGGATCTGAGACTTTGAAATACCCCAGTCCTTGATGGTATCATTAAAAAACTCTGCAATGTTCTGTGCATTGTGATACTCTGGAGTAAAGGGCGTAACCTCCAAACAAAGACTTACATAAACAAAGTCTTTGCTAAAAAAATGGGACGTCAATGACATATAGTCCTGTTTAGCTATAGACGACCACATGTCAATTATTAGACTAATGTACTGAACATTGTTTAGCTTTCCTGTGTTTTATTTCTCACTTCTTCATACATTTATAGGAATACTTTCCGTGAAAATGTAGTCCTATCTGGTAATTTATAAAGAGGTTCAATATAGCTGATTAAATTCTTAAAACCTAAAAATAAAAGGATTTGTCTGTGAATTATAAACATAAATATTGGTTTATATTATTTTGCTGTTTGGCAAAATCATGTATGTTTTAGGTTAGGTAGGGTGAAATGTGATTATTTTAGGTACCTAGGCCTAAATGATCAAAGTTAGAGGCCCGAGAAACTTTTTGGTAAGTGTAAATATTTTAATTGGCATAAAACAATATATATTGAATGCAAGAATTAAGTTTGAGTAAGCTAAGTTAGACCTTAGACTTACCAGCATCTTCAACCATATTAAATGGCTGCAAATCAAGGCAAATCATTTCTCCAATCCGCTTAGTTATCCGTATAGATTTCGGGTGAGAACTGTTGTATTCAGTTTTTTGCTCAAATAATTCAGTAATTGTTTTTTGATCAGCACATACTTTCATTTGAACACTACTCCCACTAACCGATGTAGATGAAAAACTATATAAAGAGCCACAAATTGAGGCATCAGAATTTTCACCAAATAATATAGGCTTACTACTTTTTGAAATTTCACTGTGGTGAAACACGCTCAAATGTCTTGACAAATTAGAAGTTGTGAAGCCCCTTGAACTTGTGCCCCCACGTGAAATAGTTTTTGTACAAAATGAGCACACAGATTTGAGTTATCATTTGGATTTATCGCAAAATAGTCCCACACAAAACTGTTTTTAGTATGCTGACATATTTGATAAAAAACCTCACTTCAATATGATAAAATAAATAATATACCTGCCATGAAAGGCTTTTTTTGGTTTTTTTTATTGAAGAAATATTATAAAATTGATTTTAAATTACTTTAAACTAGCTTTACTTTTAACTATTAAAGAAAATATAAATATAAATATAATATTTATATTAAATTCATATTGAAATATGAGCGAAACAAATTCCCTGTCAGTGGAAAGTTTTGTACCTGCATTAAAATAAAAATGGTTTCCATTTAAACAAAATGTGCGCATTTGCGTACTGTAATGATATTGATTCAGATCAATCTAAAATATATAAAAACTCATGGATGAAGGAAATTTTTCATTAAAGTAACATATGTAGAGTATCCTTTTATGATTCATCCATGAAGAAACACGCACTTCTCAGAAATGACCAACTTTTGGTGGAGGAGAAGTGCGTGTTTCTTCATGGATGAATCATAAAAGGATACTCTACATATGTTACTTTGATGAAAAATTTCCTTCATCCATGAGTTTTTATATATTTTAGATTGATCTGAAAAAATATATTTTTTATACCATTCTTCCTGTTAAAGGAACAACTCCGCAGTATTTGGCAAAGACGCCAATTCCCCATACCAATAAGAAGCTAGCCTTCACACACCTGTCGCCAGGACTCTTTCTATTAGTTAGTTTTCACACTGTTGACGTAGGGAAGAAAGATGCAAGGGGTATGTCATATATAAGCCGTTGTGCGTATGTTTAAGGCACACCGCCGCCCACGCACAAGTCACACACTTGCAGTTACAGTCTAACACAGTATAAAATAACTTACATTAATATCACAAGTGTACATTGATATAGAGTATTTAATTGGAGTATGTATAAGAAATTAACAGATGTCATTTAAATAAACCGTGTGTGAATCAACAGCCATCAAAAGTTCTCTTTCTTTAATTTTATTAATTATACCGTTCTAATTAGTGCTCGACCATGGAGCTATAGACAGCTGGTTAAACGGTATCTTTTCCATACAGTGTATGATAGGCGCTCGACCACGGAGCTATAGACAACCTAAACATCGTCACAGCATTATTATATCAGGGAATTAATCCGTAGTGTTTCAATAGACGCCCAGCGCGGCTCAATTTAATTCAATAGTGTTACAGTATGTCCGATGTTTCATTTTTTGGGCATCTTTAACAAATTGAAATAGAACAACACCAATTTGCTAATATTTTATTTTATGATTATTAGATTTGTTACCTGTAAGCGTTTTTATTTCTAATAATGTACATCTGCATAAATTGGAATAAGACCTATGGTAAAAATACATATTCTCATTTGTTATTTTGTTAGGAGTGTTGGTTACCCTGTTTATTGTAAACTCAAAATAGAAGTTGTGTTTATATATGTGGGAATAGATTATTAAATTTATCTTTTATTTTTCAAATTGATATTTAATGTTTATGACTTATGATTTTAAAATATACCCATACATTTTGAATAAAAAGCATTACAATAACGAAAATCTCTTTCCATGTAAAACAAAATGTAGTGTGCATGCAAGTTATTCTTGCGTCTGATATTTCATTTTAAAACTATTTTTAACAAATTGATATAAAACAATGCCAATCTGCTAATATTTTATTTGATGGTTGACAAATTTGTTACTTGTGAGTATTTTTATTCCTAATAACGTCCATAAATTGGAAAAAGGCCTATGGTAAATATATTTATTTTGATATATTTTGTTAGAATGTTGGATGTGCTGTTTATTGCAAACGTAAGTCGCTAAGATAAAGCTAATTATTGAAACATTACATATGAGGGAAAAGGGATAAAAGATTTTTTTAAAATATTTTTAGGACTTAAAATATACCCACACATTTTGAATAATCGGCATAAATAATCAGAGATTCCAACACCGATCATCGGAATTGTTGATTATGCGATAATCGGATTAATAATCGGCATCGGCCCCGCCCTTATATAAAAATTAAATTTGAGTTTATTTTTTTTTACTCAAAAGAAGCTTGTAAGAAAATGAGGAATTACCCATTTTTGAAGGGTTGCAGATATCTCTGTTGAAGGTGTAGATTATGGGTTCCAAACTGTGATGCTACAAGCCTATCTTTATGTCATGTCGATGAACATTCAATATGACTTGGTGTTCATGACAAGCCTAGACAAATGGTCGGCGTGAAAGGCTCCCCCCATAAAACCTGACTGGGATGAAGGGGGCAGGCAACCTAGGTATCCCTGACTTATTTAAACAAGTGTTCACTAAACTCACTCCTACAGAGATTTCAATTAATAAAACAAAGAAACCTTTGTATCAACTGTCTTGTTGGCTCATTTTGTCGTTCATTGATGGTTTGTACTCGTTGCAAATCAAACCATCATTCACTATTATATTTTGAGATTAGATCTCATGGGAACGAAACAACTGAAGCTTCCTTGACTTCTTCTGTTACAGAAGTATTTACAGTTCTACTTCACAGAAGACAATGGTGCTGCTTTAAAGCATACATCCCTATGTTGATGGAAAGATGAATGAAGAAGTCCCATCGACTCGGCCAGTCGAGCTAATTTTATCACCGAGTTTTGTCTCTCGAGACAGGGGCTTTCAAGATATAAACTCAAGGGTGTTGTGAAGGCTAGCTTCCTTTTGGGCAAAGAGACCCAGCGAGTCACAAAATCTTTCGAATAAAATAAAGAGTTGAACTTTTTAGAGAAAGAGAAAAAAAGTTTGTGGTGCAATATATTGAAATTACTTCTGAAAAGCGTGTGCCTCTCCATGGATAAAGTATTAAAAGGATATTTTATACAGTTTATCTAAGAAAAATACACTTCATCCTTCATCCATGAGTTTTGTAATATATGAAAGTGGTCCATAACAGTATCATTACAATGTTTATCCTGTTACATTCAGTGTCCTTGTTGCTCCCGTCTGTGTGACAATAGGTACAAAGTACAACACTTCAAGCGCACATTCTAATTCTATATCTCTCCTTTATCTGAATAATACAGCATGATCCACTAGTTCAAGAGTGGATAGATAGTTTGAATCCACCATGTTTCCTCATGACATTCCTATTCTACTCGATGTGAAATATTTGGATAATGCGAAACCTAGACATTGTTAATTTGTTATATTTTGTACTTATCCCAAAACTAAATTAACACTGTCAAAGAGTTATTGACACATTGTAGAAGAGAAAGCGTGTTTCCTAGAATGGAGCATGTGTTGGTGTGGCTTTCATCACTTCTGTGTGACAGTGTAACAACGTGTGACCCAGTATGGAAGGNGGGGGTTAACTTTCATGTCGCCTACTCTCAATGATTTAGTATGCAAATTTCATATCTTAATTTAGCAAAGTTTTTATATTTTGTGTTTACATTTATTGTGTACCGGCTGTGTAGGGTCATAAAAATAGTTAATTCGAGCTTTGTATATTTTGAATGTTTGTCGATCTCTGCACGTACTTTAGACTGAGAGCGTAGATGGTCTCATTGGGGTGCGTGGCCCCCTGGGGCCTGACCCTCAGGAGATATGTTCCATCCATGTGTCTCTCAAGCAGAGCTGAAGCTCGGTCTCGCCCCATCTCTCCCACAAACCTGTCAACAGCAGGGACACACAAATAGCCTAATTGGAGGTACATTCAGGCCCCCTTCCGTCCACCCATGTTTAAAGTTTCAGATCTCTGCATGCCGTAGATTTGGCTGGGTATCCCACACAAACACTTCCTTTTATTACCATAGATACCAAAAAAAGAGTGTATTTTTTTCAAATTCTCAGATAGAAATATTTTTGTAGAGCTAGCTAGAGTGTAGTGTGAGTGGATATAACCAGACAAGCAAAACCTAAATCATGACTTAGAAAAGTAATTTTGTACCTAAAGAGACTCACCAGAGGTGGTCCTTGAGACTCGGGTCAGGCCACAGGTTGGGAGGGGGGTCAAGTCTGGGGGGCCGTGGCGGAGGCTCAGGAGGGGCCCCACTGCGGTGGCATCGACCAGAGAACTCGATGCACTGCTTGTGTACCGCGATGCTGCATTCCCCGCACAAGTAGCCCTGAGGACAAGTTTCACCTTGTTGTGGGTGTTCAAATTAACTTTACAACATTTATACTATTTTATGGATTTGACAATTATTTTAGTTGAGGAAACTCATGAAAATGCCACACTATTTAGTAAGAGCAGCTCGCTTGGCACAGACGTGTAAACCAATATAAACAATTTTTGATATGGACTCCAAAAAAAGTCCTTTGGGATCAAGGATGGCTGTCGTGCCTTATGGTACATTAAATGTTCTTCGTTATCTTGAAAACAATTAAATATTGAAAGGGTGTTCTAGTTACAACGGGGGGTTCTGGGTGTTTTAATCATGGCTGGGTGTTCTCGTTACCTTGTTTGGGCCAAACAGGCTCACCTTAAAAGGTTGGATTTGAGAATTGATGTTTAATAACTATATTACAACAGTTAGAGATAGGCCCATCAACACAGTGAGATCATTAGGCTTCAAGATTAGGGATATGGAGTTAAAATGGAGACTCGGATTTGATAAAGAAATTGACACATGTCAAATTAAAAGTTAAGTTAAACATTTATGTTTGTGCGACCATGTAGATGACCTTGAATTGTGTGTTCTGGTGTTACCAAGAACAATATGGTACACATTCGCTAAATTATTTTAAAAGTGGTCTTAGACCTCGTACTACCTGCAGTATAATACCCTTGAGGAACTTGCTGCAGTGATGACAGGTTGTCGCCTGCTCAAAGGTATTCATCTTGAAGGTGTGGGTGGTGTTCCGACACACCGAGGGCTCCAGGTTGTCCCTGGGACAGGACACAGAACAGTAAGTCAGATCTTTCAGCGGGTGACCAGCACATTCACTTTCAAACAACACTCAACAGCAAAAGGTAAGCTCCAGTTATATTAACTTGTTTTTACAATTTATCAATATGTTATTATTTTTGTACAGAATATTTAATTTTTACAATTTGTTTTATTAAAAAAACTGGACCTCCCACAACAATTTTATTTTGAAGTCTATGATCTAGAAAGATTACAGGTTATCCTCAGGCGAGGCAGGGATCTACAAATTTTCTGCTCTCTTTTATCAAAACATTTGGGATGAGAACTAGAATCCCTCAATCCCTAATTGAGGATTCAAATACACTCGTTTTATCGATTTTTTTTCAAGTGAAATTTGTTTTAAAGCTTTAATACTGCTTAACAGTATTTAATACCAGTTATAATTATAGTATGAACCCAACAACCAGGCTCCAGAGCAGTAATTTAGCACTTACTGAATGTATGAATGTCATAGTTAATGGATTATGAGAAACAATGTAAACATTTAGTTACTATTTGTATTTGTATTTTATATTTACTCTTTCCAAGATTTGGATTCAGGATTCAAAGGTAAATTGGAGATTTGGATGAGTAAAATGGTGAATTTGAACCAACTCTAAAAAACAGTATATCACGTATAACGAAATGTGGGTACTTATATTACATCATCTACATCTTTATTTAAGTGAGTTTAATAAATGGATGCCATGAAAATACCACAGTGCCTGCAAGTAAATCCTGATGCTCATATAGTGAGGAGTGGTATCGATCATTTCCTACCTATATGTCTATTTTATTCATTTGTTCATGTAATAAGCTCGCAAGTTATAAAATCCAAGGACAGTTGACCAGTTTGTATTTCATTCTACTCAATTCTCCTCCTCAAGTTCATTGAAATTATATGTTGTCATAGTCACCATTTTGAGGAAACATAACTAATTATATATTAGTGCTAGACATGCTATACTCTAGCTACAGTCCAGATAGCGCCTGTACCAGTGGTTGCCACTATACTCTAGCTACAGTCCAGATAGCGCCTGTACCAGTGGTTGCCACTATACTCTAGCTACAGTCTAGATAGCGCCTGTACCAGTGGTTGCCACTATACTCTAGCTACAGTATAGAAACGTTAGAGAGTGAAGGTCTGTTAGAAGATGTGTTTGCACTCACATAGCGTCATGTATGGCTTTCATCCACTTGCGTTTGTTGTCCTCTGTACGGGCATATAGTGTGTAAGCTGTGCGCTCACTCTTGCGAACCAGGTAGAACTGATAGCTCCAGCGAGCATCAGAGCGCAGCGTTCGTCGCGTGTGGACGTCCTCAATCTTGTACTCCTGGAGACGCAAGGACTCTCGGAAGCTATAGGTTTCCCCCTGAAGACGCAACAAGGACATGTGATAAACCTGGCCCAAGCCTTAAAATTTCAAATAGGAATCCAAAGTTAGCTAAGATTTGGAATTGATTTGAAATTTTGAATCTTAGTATTTATAAGATTCTAACTATATTGGACATTCAAATCTAAAAGTCAATCTTTGAATAATTTAATTTACAATAAAACTAACCTCATCTGTTTATAATGAACAGGTCCATAATGGTAAATTATGAAAGTCATTTGGCCTCCTGCTTTAAGAGAAGGCGCAAGACATAATATAAAAAAGAAAACGATCAATCAGACCGAGTTGTTTTGAGTCGAAAAGGGGCAATAACCCGAGGGAAAACTTTGCATCTTGGGGACATGCAACTCATCACAGGATGGTGTAAGCATTTAATAATATGTACAAAAAGGAAAGTTGATCATTCGATATCGCATACTTTCTTGCATGGTAATAAAAGGTTATGCTTTCAAATTCTCAAGTAAAGATTTGTTCTTAATGGGTAGGCAAATAGAATCACCTCTATTTTCAATATCTTAAGACAGTAACATAATAATATTTAGTTCCCAGGATAAGTTCTACACTTATGACTAACAACTAATTCTCAAAGTCCTGTCAATAGTCTTTGTCGGGATCATTCTCAAATTGAAGGACAATTCATGTCTCCTGCCTATGTAAATATTTTGTTATTTTTAAAAGAAAAAAAATTAGTAGTAGAAAGTGTATAAAACTTGATAGAAATATTTAAATATGGTGATATTAAAAACAAATTAGACCAAATAATAATTAAAAGTCCCTTTCAATCACTGTCCCCACCTCAGAATTTAAAAGTTTGAAGTTCTATACAAAAATAAAGAAAAGGAGTAAAAAATATATAACCAAAGTAAAATATTCCCATGCATTTCAATAAGTTATTCATGAATGTGATTATTTTAATCAATGTTTGTTTGTCCCGCATTGGACAAACACAATATCTTGAGTTTGGTGCTAAACCTTCCAGAATGCTCCGTGGCGTATTGTTGCCCTGTACTCACTAGTTCTGGTTATTTCATTAGTTAAAAAGTTTATTTAATATTATTTGGTCAACGTACGAAAATTCAGGTAAATAGTATATAGAGTATCACTCCGCTAATGTTGCTTGGTGTCAAACATGGTGCCATCCCCTTGCTAACGTAAGTTAGGCGACAACACTGACAATAATCATGTAGCTCACGTTAGTAAAGAGAAATTTTCTATGTAAAAATGCTGTTTTCCCAAACATCACTTCACTAACGACAATAAAATCACTTATTTCTCACTAAAAATAAAATCACTATTTCTCACTAACAGTCTAAGTAAAATATATATATATATATTATTATTATCTATTATTAACATATGAGCTATTAAAACATAAATAAAAAATGAGAAATGTAAAACTTAATTTTCTTTGAATTTTGGAAAATTTAACATCATTAACACATGAATTTTGTATGATCCTTAATTAACAAAATTCTTATTACATTAATTTAAGCAAAATGTATAATGTTTTAATATTATTGTTAAAAATATATATTATACTTGGTAACAATAAATATTTTATTTGGATCTTTGAGATTATAATATATTTATGTGCATCTGAAACAGAGTATTGAAATGATGGATTATGGGTAGCCACTTTGGTGAAACTAAAGAAAAATGATAAAATTGTAAAATCAAGCTCTGCTGTTATTATTACTTACTTCTTTAATAAATTTTGTGTAATCAGGCAATAAATTATACTTTCCTGAAATTTTGAATTTTTGATTTCCTATTTGTCCCTCAATTTGAAAATTCCCCATTGAGTGAAATGAATGTCGCCCAATTTAGCTGTAAATAGCAACAAATATTAAGTTTCCAATTGTATCACAAATTTATTCTAAATTTTCTTTCAAAAATAGACTAACTTTGCAAAAAGTAAAAAAACTAGGTATAGTCACCTTCACCTCATACTACAAATCTCTGATCAAAGTTACAAACAAAACATTGTCCCAAGAAGTTCCAGAGAGGGGGTGGTAAGGGGTATAGGACAACGGAAGGCCAGATATTCTGTGGTGTTCTGGACTTGTTGGTCCTTGTTATGAGTCGAAGATACCGTGCCTTTCTCAGTGTTTTGCGAACATAATAGCAATCGACACACCCTCTGATGGCCGACTCTCGAACCTCAGTGGAGAACTCAGTTCGCTGGTATGACAGTTGCCGGCTGGTTGTGTCTGGTGTGCGTGAATAAGGCATTTGGTCAGTTAAAGGTGGAATGGGACAAATTGGCTAGGTAGATAAACAAGCCTCCTAATGTCGTAATTATCCAATATTGACTTGTAGCTGGGTACAACACTACAAATATATAAATAATATATTTCAATCTTAGATTTGTATTTGATAACAGTTGATTCAAACTTACCCTGAGTGACTTGCACATGATGATAACCTGGTCAAATACGAATATATATCTGGAACAACAGGCATATGGTAGTGAGTTGCTGGAGAAGTGACATTGAATTTGATTTTAAAAGTAAAATGAGGTTTTTCTTTAAAATATGGGGAAATCCATAGTGAGCCTAAACATATATGACAAATATTCTTGAGGACGAATCAAAGGTTGAATATTTTTTTAAAATTGTTTTTAATAATTTCAGCTGCTATTCTAGCATGCAAGCCAATTACTTCAGATTTTTTCATGTGAGTATTAATTTGTAATGTACTTTAAATGAACAATAAAACATATTTCTATTGGAAAAGATTTGTAATTGTCTAAGCTGGATATAAGAATCGATCGAATATTTAATCAGCCCAACTTACATTCCTATATCTTACCTTATTACAAGTCTAATTTTAAATGACACTTGGCCACAAGATCTATAACTTACAGCACCAATACTTGACCACCAGACAGAGTTGTATTTATCGAATGGTATGAATGGTTGCAGAGAGTGACAACATATGAGTGTGTGAGAAAGAGAGAGAGAGACAGTACCTGGTTTTAATTTTCTGGTCATCGTGTGCTTTTATCTTCAACTCCCCGTCTTTCAGTAGGCGGCCGTAATCTTTCAGTTCCGTGTTCTCTGGCATGTCCAGTTCTGATATACTGTCCTGAGGTAAAAACACACCGGTTACAAGTGTGTTATATTGTCCTGGGGTACAAACACACCGGTTACAAGTGTGTTATACTGTCCTGAGGTACAAACACACCAGTTACAAGTGTGTTATACTGTCCTGGGGTACAAACACACCGGTTACAAGTGTGTTATACTGTCCTGGGGTACAAACACACCGGTTACAAGTGTGTTATACTGTCCTGAGTACAAACACGCCGGTTACAAGTGTGTTATACTGTCCTGGGGTACAAACACACCGGTTACAAGTGTGTTATACTGTCCTGAGGTACAAACACACCGGTTACAAGTGTGTTATACTGTCCTGAGGTACAAACACACCGGTTACAAGTGTGTTATACTGTCCTGAGGTACAAACACACCGGTTACAAGTGTGTTATACTGTCCTGAGGTACAAACACACCGGTTACAAGTGTGTTATACTGTCCTGAGGTACAAACACACCGGTTACAAGTGTGTTATACTGTCCTGAGGTACAAACACACCGGTTACAAGTGTGTTATACTGTCCTGAGGTACAAACACACCGGTTACAAGTGTGTTATACTGTCCTGAGGTACAAACACACCGGTTACAAGTGTGTTATACTGTCCTGAGGTACAAACACACCGGTTACAAGTGTGTTATACTGTCCTGAGGTACAAACACACCGGTTACAAGTGTGTTATACTGTCCTGAGGTACAAACACACCGGTTACAAGTGTGTTATACTGTCCTGAGGTACAAACACACCGGTTACAAGTGTGTTATACTGTCCTGAGGTACAAACACACCGGTTACAAGTGTGTTATACTGTCCTGAGGTACAAACACACCGGTTACAAGTGTGTTATACTGTCCTGAGGTACAAACACACCGGTTACAAGTGTGTTATACTGTCCTGAGGTACAAACACACCGGTTACAAGTGTGTTATACTGTCCTGAGGTACAAACACACCGGTTACAAGTGTGTTATACTGTCCTGAGGTACAAACACACCGGTTACAAGTGTGTTATACTGTCCTGAGGTACAAACACACCGGTTACAAGTGTGTTATACTGTCCTGAGGTACAAACACACCGGTTACAAGTGTGTTATACTGTCCTGAGGTACAAACACACCGGTTACAAGTGTGTTATACTGTCCTGAGGTACAAACACACCGGTTACAAGTGTGTTATACTGTCCTGAGGTACAAACACACCGGTTACAAGTGTGTTATACTGTCCTGAGGTACAAACACACCGGTTACAAGTGTGTTATACTGTCCTGAGGTACAAACACACCGGTTACAAGTGTGTTATACTGTCCTGGGGTACAAACACACCGGTTACAAGTGTGTTATACTGTCCTGGGGTACAAACACACCGGTTACAAGTGTGTTATACTGTCCTGGGGTACAAACACACCCGTTACAAGAGTGTTATACTGTCCTGGGGTACAAACACACCCGTTACAAGAGTGTTATAGTGTCCTGGGTACAAACACACCCGTTACAAGTGTGTTATACTGTCCTGGGGTACAAACACACCGGTTACAAGTGTGTTATAATGTCCTGAGTACAAACACGCCGGTTACAAGTGTGTTATACTGTCCTGAGGTACAAACACGCCGGTTACAAGTGTGTTATATTGTCCTGGGGTACAAACACACCGGTTACAAGTGTGTTATACTGTCCTGAGGTACAAACACGCCGGTTACAAGTGTGTTATACTGTCCTGAGGTACAAACACGCCGGTTACAAGTGTGTTATACTGTCCTGAGGTACAAACACGCCGGTTACAAGTGTGTTATACTGTCCTGAGGTACAAACACGCCGGTTACAAGTGTGTTATACTGTCCTGAGGTACAAACACGCCGGTTACAAGTGTGTTATACTGTCCTGAGGTACAAACACGCCGGTTACAAGTGTGTTATACTGTCCTGAGGTACAAACACGCCGGTTACAAGTGTGTTATACTGTCCTGAGGTACAAACACGCCGGTTACAAGTGTGTTATACTGTCCTGAGGTACAAACACGCCGGTTACAAGTGTGTTATACTGTCCTGAGGTACAAACACGCCGGTTACAAGTGTGTTATACTGTCCTGAGGTACAAACACGCCGGTTACAAGTGTGTTATACTGTCCTGAGGTACAAACACGCCGGTTACAAGTGTGTTATACTGTCCTGAGGTACAAACACGCCGGTTACAAGTGTGTTATACTGTCCTGAGGTACAAACACGCCGGTTACAAGTGTGTTATACTGTCCTGAGGTACAAACACGCCGGTTACAAGTGTGTTATACTGTCCTGAGGTACAAACACGCCGGTTACAAGTGTGTTATACTGTCCTGAGGTACAAACACGCCGGTTACAAGTGTGTTATACTGTCCTGAGGTACAAACACGCCGGTTACAAGTGTGTTATACTGTCCTGAGGTACAAACACGCCGGTTACAAGTGTGTTATACTGTCCTGAGGTACAAACACGCCGGTTACAAGTGTGTTATACTGTCCTGAGGTACAAACACGCCGGTTACAAGTGTGTTATACTGTCCTGAGGTACAAACACGCCGGTTACAAGTGTGTTATACTGTCCTGAGGTACAAACACGCCGGTTACAAGTGTGTTATACTGTCCTGAGGTACAAACACGCCGGTTACAAGTGTGTTATACTGTCCTGAGGTACAAACACGCCGGTTACAAGTGTGTTATACTGTCCTGAGGTACAAACACGCCGGTTACAAGTGTGTTATACTGTCCTGAGGTACAAACACGCCGGTTACAAGTGTGTTATACTGTCCTGAGGTACAAACACGCCGGTTACAAGTGTGTTATACTGTCCTGAGGTACAAACACGCCGGTTACAAGTGTGTTATACTGTCCTGAGGTACAAACACGCCGGTTACAAGTGTGTTATACTGTCCTGAGGTACAAACACGCCGGTTACAAGTGTGTTATACTGTCCTGAGGTACAAACACGCCGGTTACAAGTGTGTTATACTGTCCTGAGGTACAAACACGCCGGTTACAAGTGTGTTATACTGTCCTGAGGTACAAACACGCCGGTTACAAGTGTGTTATACTGTCCTGAGGTACAAACACGCCGGTTACAAGTGTGTTATACTGTCCTGAGGTACAAACACGCCGGTTACAAGTGTGTTATACTGTCCTGAGGTACAAACACGCCGGTTACAAGTGTGTTATACTGTCCTGAGGTACAAACACGCCGGTTACAAGTGTGTTATACTGTCCTGAGGTACAAACACGCCGGTTACAAGTGTGTTATACTGTCCTGAGGTACAAACACGCCGGTTACAAGTGTGTTATACTGTCCTGAGGTACAAACACGCCGGTTACAAGTGTGTTATACTGTCCTGAGGTACAAACACGCCGGTTACAAGTGTGTTATACTGTCCTGAGGTACAAACACGCCGGTTACAAGTGTGTTATACTGTCCTGAGGTACAAACACGCCGGTTACAAGTGTGTTATACTGTCCTGAGGTACAAACACGCCGGTTACAAGTGTGTTATACTGTCCTGAGGTACAAACACGCCGGTTACAAGTGTGTTATACTGTCCTGAGGTACAAACACGCCGGTTACAAGTGTGTTATACTGTCCTGAGGTACAAACACGCCGGTTACAAGTGTGTTATACTGTCCTGAGGTACAAACACGCCGGTTACAAGTGTGTTATACTGTCCTGAGGTACAAACACGCCGGTTACAAGTGTGTTATACTGTCCTGAGGTACAAACACGCCGGTTACAAGTGTGTTATACTGTCCTGAGGTACAAACACGCCGGTTACAAGTGTGTTATACTGTCCTGAGGTACAAACACGCCGGTTACAAGTGTGTTATACTGTCCTGAGGTACAAACACGCCGGTTACAAGTGTGTTATACTGTCCTGAGGTACAAACACGCCGGTTACAAGTGTGTTATACTGTCCTGGGGTACAAACACGCCGGTTACAAGTGTGTTATACTGTCCTGAGGTACAAACACGCCGGTTACAAGTGTGTTATATTGTCCTGAGGTACAAACACGCCGGTTACAAGTGTGTTATACTGTCCTGAGGTACAAACACGCCGGTTACAAGTGTGTTATACTGTCCTGAGGTACAAACACACCGGTTACAAGTGTGTTATACTGTCCTGAGGTACAAACACACCGGTTACAAGTGTGTTATACTGTCCTGAGGTACAAACACACCGGTTACAAGTGTGTTATACTGTCCTGAGGTACAAACACACCGGTTACAAGTGTGTTATACTGTCCTGAGGTACAAACACACCGGTTACAAGTGTGTTATACTGTCCTGAGGTACAAACACACCGGTTACAAGTGTGTTATACTGTCCTGAGGTACAAACACACCGGTTACAAGTGTGTTATACTGTCCTGAGGTACAAACACACCGGTTACAAGTGTGTTATACTGTCCTGAGGTACAAACACACCGGTTACAAGTGTGTTATACTGTCCTGAGGTACAAACACACCGGTTACAAGTGTGTTATACTGTCCTGAGGTACAAACACACCGGTTACAAGTGTGTTATACTGTCCTGAGGTACAAACACACCGGTTACAAGTGTGTTATACTGTCCTGAGGTACAAACACACCGGTTACAAGTGTGTTATACTGTCCTGAGGTACAAACACACCGGTTACAAGTGTGTTATACTGTCCTGAGGTACAAACACGCCGGTTACAAGTGTGTTATACTGTCCTGGGGTACAAACACGCCGGTTACAAGTGTGTTATACTGTCCTGAGGTACAAACACGCCGGTTACAAGTGTGTTATACTGTCCTGAGGTACAAACACACCGGTCATAAGTGTGTTATACTGTCCTGAGGTACAAACACACCGGTTACAAGTGTGTTATACTGTCCTGAGGTACAAACACACCAGTCATAAGTGTGTTTTACTGTCCTGAGGTACAAACACACCGGTCACAAGTGTGTTATACTGTCCTGAGGTACAAACATACCGGTCACAAGTTTTTTATACTGTCCTGAGGTACAAACACGCCGGTTACGAGTGTGTTATACTGTCCTGGGGTACAAACACACCGGTCACAAGTGTGTTATACCATCCTGAGGTTCAAACACACCGGTTACAAGTGTGTTATATTGTCCTGAGGTACAAACACACCGGTTACAACTGTAAGAAACCTCTAACCATTGTTACCTGTATTGAGCTCATGATAGCCAATGTATCAGTGTCCCTCTTCACCTCGTTGATGTACTGGGCCACGTCCACCATGGCCTCCTTTGCCCTCTCTAGTCCTCGGTAGTCCTCGTGGTTCTACAACACACAACCACCACCTATTTCAATAGCTCCAGACTAGCTCCTTGGTATCTTGACCTTAACAGGAACACACTGTAGCTTTAAACAAGCTCCTTGAGTGTGGAGTCTGAGGAGAACTCACCGGCTGAGTCTCCTGGATGAGCTTGTCGAGGAGTAGATGGTACTTGAGTATCCTCTGCATGGGGACAGACAAGATGTCCCGTAGCTTGAACTTGCCCCCGTTGGCTTCCTCCTGGCACTTCTGCAACACAACACACGTCACCTAGCAGCTACACACAACACACACGTCACCTAGCAGCTACACACAATAAAAGGGGTGCCGCTTTTATATGAGTGCTTAGCTTTTCCTGACCACTCACATTGACCTGCTGGTCGTACTACCTTGCCACTGACCACTCACATTGACCTGCTGGTCGACTACCTTGCCACTGACCACTCACAATGACCTGCTGGTCGACTACCTTACCACTGACCACTCACATTGACCTGCTGGTCAACTACCTTGCCACTGACCACTCACAATGACCTGCTGGTCGACTACCTTACCACTGACCACTCACAATGACTTGCTGATTGACGACCTCATTTCTGCTGCAGAGGTCCTGGATTAGCTCCTGAGCGCTCGTGAGGTGAGCGCAATATTCCCCGTAGATCAGGAACTTTTCTCGCCAGTTGATGAAGACGTCGCTAAGGCGAGTGGAGCTGTTAGGTGCCACCGCCTTGCGCAGGTGGCTGTGGAACCCTGAGTGTATCTCGGAAAGCTCCTGCAACGCAACACAGCACACCTAACCTACAGATGTTGATCAAGAGGACAATAATTCTACTTTATTTTTTGATTGGATGTTGGTACTAGCAGTGCTCCCCGTCCTGGATATCCACACTAATAAGTGGGGAAGGGGCAGATGATATATCTGCACAGACATGAAGGTAGAGTGGAAAACCAACTTCAGAGACCCTGTCAAAAGTTGAAACCTGACCTTGTCGGTACAACAATATGACACGTTTCTAAGCGTGCGCAGGTTTGTGTTGATAATCAACATCCTGACAAATCACTACCAACCTTCATGCCGCTAAAGATGGCCTTCATGTCCTCCTCGCGTATGAAGCTGCTGAGCGGCCTCATGAAGGAGCGCTGCACTGTCGCCAACACATCCACATAGTTCTTCTCAGTCTCGACCAGTTCCTTGATCACATAGTCCCGTTTCTCCAAGCTATGGTTGTTCACTGAGGAGTCCTGGGAAACACATTGTTGCAACATCTCACAACGTTTGGTTCATCTCAATCTCTAAACAGCGGATAGGAATTGAAACCCCCACGTCGATATACAGTATTTCACTGTGGGAATGTAAGGACTGCCATTGTTTCATGTAAAGTGTTTCTAGAATAGTAGAGTACTTCAAGGTCGTACCTCCCACCCCTCTTCAGGGGGATGCTCCTGCAGTTGTCTTTGCTCGTGTGTACATGTACAGTCGCCTAAGCTACATACAAAATGTATTCATTCCTTCGTATAATATTGCACAGTGCAGTTATTAGATTGTTGTGGCTACTATCCACAGAGGGGTTAGTGAAGATTAAACTGGGTTCAGGTACTAACATCTTTAGAACCAGCACTACTCGCTCTGGTGGCCGTGGAGCCTCAACTCTCTCAGTAGACGAGAAGATTGAGGCTGGGGTCTCGGTGGTTTGTATCGAGTGTGGTACAACCTGAACGGCTAGTAAGGCGCGGTGCTAAAAGAAACTAACATTACTTTGATCCCTGGAGGTGTCCGCCACTAAGAGACTTCACTGTTTTACTTTATCATTATTAAGAAAGCGAGAAGAAAAAACACAATCAAATATAAATTTGCAATTACATGCATGAGAAAGTAGTATTACTATTTTATTATTATTTAGCACTGCGTCTTACTACCCGTTTGGGTTATACACTCTAAGTACTAATTACGCTAATGGATTAGGAATTGGGAAGGTTTAATTAGAGGAAGTGAACCCGCATTTGCGTGAAGGGAGAGTGGAAACTATTTAGAGAAAACCACCCCCAGTTCACCCGACCGAGATTCGAACCTCGATCTCCCAGTCCTCAGTAGTAGAGCTCAACACGACTAGCGCGTTAGCCAACTCCGCCACAGAGGCGGGTGAGAAAGTAGTAATTTATCAATATGGCAACACTGCAAGTTCCAGTTACTTTACATCTTTTTAAAATACACAACCACCTGTCTGTGTCTGGCCATCTTTGTTATGAAAATGTTAAATTGTATTTAGCTGAGAAAGTGATACAATGTAAGTGTGAAGAAATGAGAGAATTTGTTTGTGTCTATTTATTTCTCTATCACTCGCATCATATAATTATAAAGTGGTTTACAAACTATTTGATTGAAGTTTTGCTAGAGGTTTTATGATTGAAAAAACTAAAAAAATAAACTTAAAACCAAAGGAGCATACTTAATTTGCGCAAGACAGCTAGGACACAAATGCCATGTCAAGAACATTTACATTTTTCGGACAATAAAGCGGAGCAGCAAAATAACTAATAATTATGGTTACAAAATCTGATTCTGAGAATTAAAGGTAAAGACAATGCAAAGTTAATATTTTATGTTTATTATGTGGCCTAATATCCGTAGGTGAAATGTAGATTGGTCTCCCCATGGCAGGAGATCGGAACTAAATAATTGGGTTCAAGACTAGGATACCTCAACTATTAAAACAAAGTTGTCGCCATTATCCCTACAGATTGTGTGCTTGTGATTAGCCATATTTTTATAAATAACTATGATAAAGTCTTTCTTTCAGCTGATCTGTTCCTAGCTATTCATATATGTATGAACGGGTTATAAGAAATAATGTTAAAATTATTTACTATTTCTATTTTATATTATATTTATATTTCCTCTTGTGTTCAGAACTTTTTCTAAGATTCGGATTCGTAAAATAGTGGATATGAGCCAACTCTAGAAAAAAAGGTTCTACTTAAAGAGATCTGGATCTACTTTCATATATTCATACGCCAAGTGCAGCTATTAGTACTGATAGATATTATCATTAGTAATATGACATTTTCGTATTTTGTAAAAGGCCCTTCTTCTGAAAATTGGACAAAGTTTGGATTTAGGTAGGACTGTTATCCTTGAGAGTGAGCAGAGAACGTGACCCTCGTACACGAGTATTCGGAAACTGGAGCATGTGGAGGTACTACCCAAGTTGATGATATGTTCACCTCTGGCTCAGCGCGGCTCACGATGGAGCACAGGTCCTCGTACACCTCGTTAATGCGCGCGTAGTAGGTGCAGTACTCCACCTCCTCGTCACGGATGCAGCACGACACGTCGTCATCGCTACAACACATGCGTCCAAGAGATGCACACACACAGAACAGCCGAGCGCATGCAACAAACAAACAAGTGCCACGAGAACTACAGTAGAACTAGAGGACACATACTAGCGCCACGAGAACATACGCTCATTTATAAATAGGGGATTAGCAGTCCAAACAAACAAAAATAATAAATCCTTAACTGCTTTTCAAATTTGTTTTGGTTCACACGTCTAACATTTGTGAGATAGCCCCAATTGTGGTGAACTCTTTGAGACAATCAATACCTCTTGCTGGTACTTGAACCATCTCCTTGTTTGTGCCTGGTCTTACATCGCCAAGTTTGAGCTCATTAAGCTACGAAGTGACCAGCAGTGGTACTAGCCAACCTTGAGCACAGCTGAGACCAATACTACCAACCACAAGACATCAACTGTTGTTCTGAGTTTCCCGACCAAAACTGATTACTTAACATGAGAGGACACACTCGTGATGCTCTCCCAACCTCTCGTCAAATTGAACTGTACTCGTCATCACGAGAGGGGTGTTCGGCGTTCAAGTAACTACAGTAATGTCAACTGTCAATGCAGCCAACAGCTATAAAATGAAACCTGTAGAGATGACAACATTCGAACACTCACACAATGACCTTGCTTGCCCTGGGACGCCAACAAAGAAACACTAATCTTTGAATGTGTCAAATAGGTCTAGTAACTATTTGCTATGAACAGCCACGAGCACTAGAGCACACAAAGTGAAAGCAGCTAAAGTTGTATTATTAATAATGTATATTTTAAAACCACATTAATTCAAACGCTACTAACTTATTTGAGATTAGCACTAATATGGAGCCAAATAGTTCTCTTACTTGAGCCACTAGTTCGGCTATCAGTTTACTGTGTAGTCTCGCCAAGAAGCTTAGAAATATCAAAGTAGGTCTCATCTTTTTAGGTGAGCCTTTCTCTTTACTTGACTGAGAAATGTGTTTTGCAACAATAAACCATTAGCTTTGCTTCTCATTTAGGAAGTGTACACCCCTTCTCGTTGGTACAGAAACAGTTTCTGTGCAATAGTGACCCTTCTAATTGTCTGCAGACATTCCTTTGCTCAACCCGTCAAGTGAGAAATTAAAGCTGTTATCCTATAACTACTTGTCAATATCACCTACTAGCGTGAATTAATGAAGTTTTACAGTAAAACAATTTAAAAATCATATTTTTATTAAATATAAATGTGCGCACGCCCGGGCTACTCCGCTAACTAGCATAGTCTCGTAATAAGAAGCTGTGAGTCCGAGCGCAGCCATGCGAGTGCTCTGTAAACAAAACACAACCATTAATCAAACCAATCGTGCAAGTGTTTGTGTACCTCTGGTGGCACCGACGAGAATGTAACGTAGCAAAGTTCCTCGTACAATTCCTCGTCCCTGTCCACAAACTGAGGACACCGGATGGTGAAATGCATCCAACCTCTGTCACCATGCTCCCAGACCGGCGGGCCAGCCGCACCACAACCGTTGGCGCTGGGGGATACACACACGCCAACTTGCCAGGAGACGTCGACCATTCACTTTACAATAATACGATTACCAACCCCTCCAAATTCCCCGAGGGTGAGACCACACATGTACACCGTGCCAGGGCTACAAATATCCCTGCCTTGTTCCCTAGGGATATGCCCACCTCATTTCCTAGGGATATGCCCACCTCGTTTACTAGGGATATGCCCACCTCGTTTACTGGGGATATGTTCACCTCGTTTACTAGGGATATGCCCACCTCGTTTCCTGGGGATATGCCCACCTCGTTTCCTGGGGATATGCCCACCTCGTTTACTAGGGATATGCCCACCTCGTTTACTAGGGATATGCCCACCTCGTTTCCTGGGGATATGCCCACCTCGTTTACTAGGGATATGCCCACCTCGTTTACTAGGGATATGCCCACCTCGTTTCCTGGGGATATGCCCACCTCGTTTACTAGGGATATGCCCACCTCGTTTACTAGGGATATGCCCACCTCGTTTACTAGGGATATGCCCACACCAAGGATATTTAGCTTTAATGTTTAGTTAAAAGTATATTTTTAAACATTTAACCAACACAAGTTTGGCTCACACTTATCCCTTTTCTATTCAACACGTCGAGATTAAAGCACCAGAACCAAGGTCTTGGCTGCTCATTATCGTAAGAAACATGCCCCCATCTCACTGATCTCAGAGAGAGAAACATGTCCAGTTGGTTTCTAAATGTGTTATTAAGATAAACTACAAGGGGTGATACAGTCAATCCTCAACATTGGACCAAGGCTGGGGCAGGCCACCATACAAGACTAACCTGGCTCTACGTACCGTTACCGGTAACAGTAGGGCCAACATCAAGTAACTAGACAACAAACAAAACATCAATTCCCTCAAAAACAACAAAGTTGTCATTTTAACGAATAAGCCACTATAAAATAAAATTGAATGAAATAAAAACTTACGCAGAGTTCAAATTTCTGTAAATATCTTCTTGTGATGCTGTCCTATTTTTATGAATGGAGAAACCCCTAAAAGATGAAGGAAAAAAACACATAATAGATGAAATAATAAAGTGTGAGATAATCTAAAGAAAGGGTGGGGAGGAAAGTAACATAAAATATAACACCCCAAGCTTTCCATCCAGAGTCAGGGGTGTGTTCCAACTGAAAACTAGATTTCAGGCCTATAATAGCTTTCTTTTTTTATTTGAGGCATTTAACGTGCACTTTCTAAACCAAATGATTATATCTGTACACTACTTATAAGCTAACTTAAATCCAGAACACTCACAGCCCCCAGGCCATTAATTCATCATTGTGAAAGGGTAAGCGGCAATTTCCCTAATGATACATTTTTGGTCGTAACGGGAATATAACCCGGGACCCTTAGTTCAGTAGAGACACACGGCACCAAATGAACCGACGTGTCTCACTTTGAATAGCTGTGTGGAGTGTGAACCAGTGGTAGCATGACACGAATGACCTGACGTGTCTCACTTTGAATAGCTGTGTGGAGTGTGAACCAGTGGTAGCATGACAGGTGTCGCTGACAGACAACATTTGCCCCCAATTTAACCATACGCACTAAAGAGTATTTGTTCAGCACTAAAAGCAAGCTGGACTGCTGCTATTTAATTGGCCTATTTTTTAGTATGTTATTAGCAAGTGTCAGGTGTGAATGTTCGGCCAGTTAAGACAGTCGCAAGTGTGTCCTGTTGTAATACTAACATGATCTGCTTCCTCTGAACTTTGACACAGTTTGAGAGCTTGGAGAGCGTGTTCAGGACCTTGAAGAAATCATTCAACTCAAATAGCATGGACGGCTCAAACAAGTCGTTCTCTTTCAGGCCGAATATGTCGTGGCAAGTTTGAAGGAATGTTTTGATGTTTCTCAGGCACAGAAACTAAAACAGAGATTCACCAGAAAATCATCAACAACTTCGCCTTGATTCAACTCTGGTCAAACTATCATTTGTGGAAATAGACTGATCTTTTACCTTTGTGATTACTATTTCAATGAATTGGATATCTGGTGACAGGTCATTAAACAGGGAAGATGGTTTTCCACCCTTCCCTTCATCAACTGCGGGTAATACTCTATTTTTATCATTTCTACCCCATCATTGAAAATTTGAAATGATGGATAGTGTAAGACATGGTGCCTTCAAACTCTCTTAACATGTAATGGTGATTCCATAGTTACCTGCGCCAGTTGAGGTTTCTGGTTGACATCTTTCAAGTCGATACATCCCGGATCAAGGATGTTTAGTAAATTACACAGTAAAACTCCGTCCCTCAAAGTGTTCGCAAGGTCTACCACAGAGGCTTCTGGCCAATTTGTCTTGTGATCCCTCCTCAAAACGTCACATCTTGTTAACCACTCTACACAATCTTTCCACGATTCGTTACTAGTGGCCATTCTATCGGCTCTCACGTCCAATAACACCATTTATATCATTTAGGTATGGCTCTGGTCATTTGCACTCCAATTAACCACATAAAAACATTTGTTTGTCCGACACATTAAATGATATATATTGCTTACACCCGCCATTATGAATGAATTGAAGAGTGCGTTCTAGAATTCCCCAAAATGTTGTCCTATTCGGTTATTTGGTAGGAATGCATATATATATATATATATTATTATTATTATTATTATTATTATTATTATTATTATTATTGGCACCGCGTCTTACTACCCGTTCGGGTTATACACACTTACGCTAATGTGTAATGGTAGGGTGATTGTGAGATGAAATGAAGGACCTACAGTTTAACGTGGAATCCGAACCACGGTGGAGGCCTGGCATTCCACATATTCACAAGATGTCTTGTCAGAGGTGAAGGAAGGGTTTGGTAATCAGATAAATCTTTGCCGGGACCGAGGATTGAACCCCGGCCGCCAGCATAGAAGTCTGACACCTTACCCCTAGACCACCAGGTCACCATTATTATATAGTAGAAATAACTTTTTAGAAAATACAAACATACATTTTTGAAGCTAACAATGATAATATTTTACTATTAGTACTTTTATCTATAGGTATTGATAATACCCTTGACCATGTCAACTATTTGGAAAAGTTCTGCCTCCTTTATTACTAGTACGGTGTCAAACGTAATTTAAACATAATTTATTTGACGCCACTTTAGAATAGAGTGCATTATTCACATCTTAATTACAAATTTTGTATTGTTGTAAGGGCGTGGCACCCATTCTCAACAATACGAATAGGCCTACGACAATTCAGAGTGTGTTCTTGTAAGTGTCTGATATACTGTAGGGGAGTGTTGTTCCAAGTGTTTTGTTTTTTTGAGAGACTAGAAATTATTTAGTGTGTTGTTCATCGATAACTATTTCATCATAACATCTCACACATAATTATTTTTTTTCTAGTAAAAATATGTTTATTTTGTGAGTGGTATTTCATAAGACATAATACAAGGGTATATCATAGTTTAAAAGGGGTCAAACATGTTATCAATATTAACATTCCAGTGCATTGAACTTAATTAAACATTTTATTTATCTGATTTGAAAAATGAATTTATAAAACTCTTATTTTTTAATTTTAGCTGTAAAAATAAAAAATAGAATACTTCAGTTTTGCATGCAGTTTGTTAGGACAATATGAAGTTCTAGGGCTATTTTATTTTTAATTAATATCAATAAAATCTTGGTCTACATAGTTTATTCCCTAAAAATATGTTTAATGACTTAATTTTTTTTAAGGCAAAACAATTTAACTCATAAAACTCCCTTCTGTTACAAACATTTTGAACAGCGCTACAGACGGAGTAACCAAGAATTATCATCCTCGGAATTCGGAATCAGTCTTGTAGATTTTTGTAATGATTTAAAGCTAGTTTGGAATAAATAATTTTTATTATCTGAATTTTATATTGTACTGTATTTTATTAGTTTAGTTTGGATTAAAAAGTATAAGACAAAGATTTTATTTAAGATACTTTTAATAACAACTATAAGGGTGAAACCATTCTGTTAGAACAGCCAAAATTATATTTTTAGGAAGTGAGTCAAGTGACGTCACATTCTAAATGAAGTGTAAAGTGTCAAGAAGTGTGTGATTAGTTTCGTGAAATAAATATCAATTTTACTGACTTCTTCAGCAACAAAAGGTAATGTTGTTGTTTGGAAGTAATATACTTATACTTTTAAATTGTTGTTTGAGAGATGTATATGCTTATTTATGGGTTTATTACAAATTTTGCTATCGGGTAAGATGTGGAGCTCGCCTGCTCTTCATTTTGATGCCACACCCAATCTGATCAATTATTTTGTCAAGAGGGATAAATTTATCTTGAATTACTTTTGTTTTAACTATTTGTATACTAAACATGTTTTTATTTAATTTTGATTTACTTATTTAAATGGTGTGGAAATAAAGATTCTTGATATCTGATGCACTTTGTATATTGCCGACATTTAATTATTGATTGATATGAGCAAATGTTTGACAATAGAACGGAAAATGTATAAAGTATCCCAGATGAATGTTGAGAGTAGGAGTAGTTGGCATCTGTGCAACTTTGCTTGTTAAGTTCCGTTAGCTCTTTGACTTGTTTTTCTTGACGCAAGGACGGCATTGCAGTATTATCCCAACACGCCCAACCCCCTTTCTCTAAAATCAATGTTCTAGCAGACGTGCGTGAGACTGGAGCGCCAACAGAATGCTAGGTCGGCTCGAATCATTCTAACGGTGGATACGACCGTTGCAACTCCACTAACTTATATTTTAAATTACTTAGTTACAGGAGAATATAAAAAGGCGAGTTAAAATGATTAGGAATCTCAGCTGCTATTGGCAACGTCCCATGACTTCTTATTAACGTCCCATGACTTCTTATCAACAATGTTGATTGTAAACTGAGTGATTTTCTCATCCTTTATCTATCAGGGATCTTGATAACATTTGCACAATATCAACTTTTTTTTAAAAATATTTTATTTTACTGTGCATTTAATTCTTAATTCCAAGTCTGGCTGTAAGCATTTTATTTAATTAGGTATCTATTATCTTGGTACTTGTGTTACATTACTCGTTCGGGTCTTACACATTGTACCCACATTTGTGCGGACACTGAGTGGGGAACAGACCAGTCCGGGTACACTGACCCTACTCTCCCAGTCAGCAGTCCCGAGAGTGGACCTGTTGTAACCATGGCTACGACTTGTCCGTAGAGACCTCAGGATGGATCAGATCACCCCCAAGGAGGTGAAGATCCTAGAGTCCGCCGAGGATATCCAGGAGCGCAGGGACCAAGTGCTACACCGCTACGGGGACTTCAAATCCGAGGCCAGGTCCAAGCGGGAGAAGTTGGAGGACTCGAGACGCTTCCAGGTGACTGGGGGCATTAAGCGCGGGGTACATTGCCCCAAGCAGGAGGGACTGTATATTTAGCAAATATCAAGTTGATACACATGCCTAGGCCTAACCTTTAAAAGTCACAAATGCGGCTTAAATCTCATCACCTGATATAAGAGAGAAATCAATAATTTTATTTAAATGAATAAAATATAATAAATTATTAAAATTGACTAAATTATTGTGTTAATATACATCTGTTTAAACATTTTATTATGATTTTACACAAACCTTCAATAGTCTCAATAATCCGACCTAAGCAGGACCGACAAGTGGTCGATTAATACGGAAACAGGCGAACGAGAGGAGGTGGGGGAAACAATCCAAACTACTGTGAATAGAAGTGCACGATAGGTCGTTATTACTGCCAATAGAAGTGCACGATAGGTCGTTATTACTGTCAATAGAAGTGCACGATAGGTCGTTATTACTGTCAATAGAAGTGCACGATAGGTCGTTATTACTGTCAATAGAAGTGCACGATAGGTCGTTATTACTGTGAATAGAAGTGCACGATAGGTCATTATTACTGTGAATAGAAGTGCATGATAGGTCGTTATTGCTGTGGATAGAAGTGCACGATAGGTCGTTATTACTGTCAATAGAAGTGCACGATAGGTCGTTATTACTGTCATATAGAAGTGCACGATAGGTCGTTATTACTGTGAATAGAAGTGCACGATAGGTCGTTATTACTGTGGATAGAAGTGCACGATAGGTCGTTATTACTGTGAATAGAAGTGCACGATAGGTCGTTATTACTGTGAATAGAAGTGCACGATAGGTCGTTATTACTGTGAATAGAAGTGCACGATAGGTCGTTATTACTGTCAATAGAAGTGCACGATAGGTCGTTATTGCTGTGGATAGAAGTGCACGATAGGTCGTTATTGCTGTGGATAGAAGTGCACGATAGGTCATTATTAGTGGCTGTTACAATGTGACGGGTGTTAAGAGTCTGAGATAAAATTACACTTTTATTACTCAAACAAGAATTTTCTTATTTATACATGAAAAATTATTGTATTTTGTCAGTTCTACATTAATATACATTTATTAGGTAGCTATTTTGAGTAAAAATTTTTATTGAATTTTTAAAATACTAAACAATACTACTTTCCCAAGCATATTATTTTAACATTTTCAGGTATTTAAATACTATATACTTTAGTTCAGTGGTTTGAATCTTAAATAGATGTTCAAATATAAAATCACAAAATATGATATAAGCCTACATTATATCCTTCAAAGTAAATAGGATTGCTTAATATAGAAACGCTATTCAGCCTATCTTTTAGAATTGTCTCTTCTTTAACTCTTCCCCTATTATCAACAGTAGCTTCCAATTGTTGAATAACGTCTTCAATTCCAATCCAGGTAATATCTTCTTTAGGCAGGTATAAAAATAATAAATCATTTGACTGCTTCCTCAAAAATTCCTTATCTAGTAAACCTTTCTCCATTACTTGCCCAGCATAATGCAGGTTTCTTGATTTTGTGGCAAATTTTACCAGCAAGAAATCACCTGGGGAAATAGACAAGGCAGGTCAGGTCCTTAGTTGTCATCATTTAAACTAGATTTGTTTTTCTTACCTGTCCGAAAATGTTGCACATACCCGATATTGACCACAAGGGGCAATGCAATTCAAGCTGTGTGTACCAGGAATCAGATTAATATTGCTCACTAAGCTTGTCTTTTACAATATTCTGCTTGAGATTTGTTGCAATAGTAATAATGTTAATGTTTGGATGAACTTGTTTTGCAACTCTGACAAAATATTCATGTTCTGTGACAATTTCCCTTGGTACTCCGACCATAGAACTAACTCCATGCTTCACAGCTTCGTTCCCAAGTAAGGTAGCGAAGAAATGCCATTTAAGTGTAAGATTCCACTGAGTTTGAAGGAGATGTAATGCTGAAAACATATATCTGTTCAAACCACAGCTGTAAACACTCATCTCTTGCTGATTGTATTTCGTCTTGATAGCAAACTAACATTTTCACAGAAATCTACGTACAACAGAGTATTGTGTGGCTGTTCTAAAACACTATTTTTTTAAATATGAAAACATTTACTCTGCTGGCATTTCACAAAACAGGAGCAAAAAATGTTGAGGCTTGAGCCAAGATTTCATCCAAAATATCTTGCACTATTCCTTCCTGAACAATATTTTGAACTGTTCCTTCGGAACTTGTATTCCGCTGAAACCATGAGATTTCTTCACTTTTGTCATCTTCAGTAAGTCTGTCAATAAAGTTTTCTTTAAAGAGAACTACATCCTTGCAATCATTACAGCGACCAAACATGCATTTGGAAGATTTTTTGTTGCACAAACTCAATTTTACAAACTCAAAATAGCTGTACGTTGCTCGGGCAGTTTGGATCTAATACTCTGCAATAAAAGGTTGATATTTTCATGGTAACGGCAAAGACAAACTTTTTTGGCATATCTGATGATTTTAAAACATAAATTGGCCTAAGCTCTGCAAATTTAGATTTGCCAATTTCAAAACTTATATGTCCAAGTTTGAAAAGTCTATATATAGGCTTCTAATAAAGACATTGTCATATGCCATTTTTGAACTTTTTTTCCCAGCAATATTTCTCACTGTAATTGCATCTTTCTTCCCTTGAGATTGCCTTGAAGTGTCATCTCTTTCATAAAATGCTTTCAATCATCCTAGTGTTTTTGGTTAAAAGTGTTTGCTTTACTTGATTAATAGGAAGTTTTTCGATGAATGCTGGTCTTTTTATTACCTCTTCTTTTTCCTGGGTTTTTTGGTAAACTGCGGGCTGCTCTATTCACGGCATGACCCAATGACTGTGGTTTTTTAAAAGAAGGTGACAGTTTTATCTCATTAGTAGCAGTTACTCTCTTTGCTCTGCGATAAGCAAGCTCTTTGTAAGATTTCTGGTTCTTCTAAGCTTCTCTCTTTCACTTTCTTTAACCAAAGTTCTTTGTATGTATCAGCATTCAATTTTTGTTTTCATTCTTTGGTAAGCGCTTTTATCTCCAACAATGTATGGAAAATTTGGGTATACCTATACCAGTACAAATTTATAAGTCAAATTGTTGGCTTTTATATAAAAATATAGTGTTTTCTGAGTAAACTGAGACGCGTTTCAAAAGGTTTGCTAGAAAATTAAAATAAAGTGGTCATGTCTCTTTCGTGGAATGTCCCTCTTCAATTTAAAGAGATATTTTTCTCTTTTCACTTGCCATATCTCTCACACAGTAAAGTTACACAAAGATAGTTTGAGCACAGGGCAGACATTCACTAAGACGGTCGAATAGAGATACACCCACAGAGGTATGTGAAACGGTGGCAGGGGATAGTAATATGCATGCAGATACTGCACGTCCTGAGAAGGTCGGATTATCGAGACACTACTCTACTAATGAAAAAAGTAAATTCTAATTCTAATTTTAGTGTCTTACGAGTCAATTAAAATATTGAGCTTGTGGAGTCTGGTTAATTCATCAATCTGATTGTGGTTTTATTTCAGTACTTCAAACGAGATGCAGACGAACTCGAATCGTGGATATACGAGAAGCTCCAAGCAGCCTCCGACGAGAGCTACAAGGACCCCACAAATCTGCAAGTAAGGATATTGCTGCAGTCCGTGCAACTTTAAACATGCTCTTGTCAGTACGGAGAAGTATTTTAGATAATAGCCTGCACATTCACACTCTCCCACTTGCTATGCATGCTGGGGGTTGATACCAGGTGCTCATGTCGTATTATGAGATTAACTGGGTTGGGTGTGCATCACTTTGAAATGCCAAAATGGACGATAATATCGTTTGTATATTTTATGAACAAGTTTGAATTTTGTTACTAAATATGACATAATAATTTCAAGATGTAAATCCGCTTCTGAACAGTATTTTAACACTAGCTTCGGATAAAATGCCAGGTATAATGTAAGCGGAGATAAATAGCAATATTGTGTGCTTTGTTTTGTTCTCCAAACCTCCCTGTTACTTGACAACAACAAACACTATATCTTTGACTTTGTTTTGCGTGTTTAAAGCCTCACATTTATAAAATGACCTTAGCACACTCATACTAGATTATTCACACTAAGATGCTCCCTGTGATTTTTCCCTCTCCCTTAAGACAAATGCCAGTACATTGTTTCTTGGTTTGATATGACCTGGTATGCCATTAACATGTTTAGAACATTTTATTGTTTAATAACAAAGGTAACTACTTCGGTGGCCACATGGTCTAAGATGCTATTTTCACAATTGACGAGATCATGGTTTGATCCTGGCCGGGTTTACCTAGGGTGGGTTTTTCTAAACAGTTTTCCACCCCCCTCCCCTCTATGTAAATATGTACACGCCCTATAAATTCAAACTTCCTAATCCATGGCATGGTATTGTAATTTGTACATAGGAGTATAACCTGAATGGGTAGTAAGATATAAGTAAACATTCACTCCTTGTGTTCCAGGCCAAGATCCAGAAACACCAGGCGTTTGAAGCAGAGGTTGCGGCGCACAGCAACGCCATTGTGGTGCTGGATAACACCGGTATGGAGATGATAAACCAGGCGCACTTTTCTTCAGACATCATCCGACGTAGGCTTGGTGAGTCTAATACTTGTCATGACTTAGTGCCTTTATTACCACTCAAGGTACTAACAAGACTAGCGTCTCTAGTACCACTCGGGTACTAACAAGATTAGCATCTCTAGTACCACTCGGGTACTAACAAGATTAGCATCTCTAGTACCACTCGGGTACTAACAAGATTAGCGTCTCTAGTACCACTCGGGTACTAACAAGACTAGCGTCTCTAGTACCACTCGGGTACTAACAAGACTAGCGTCTCTAGTACCACTCGGGTACTAACAAGACTAGCGTCTCTAGTACCACTCGGGTACTAACAAGACTAGCGTCTCTAGTACCACACGGGTACTAACAAGACTAGCGTCTCTAGTACCACACGGGTACTAACAAGACTAGCGTCTCTAGTACCACTCGGGTACTAACAAGACTAGTGCCTCTAGTACCACTCAAGGTACTAACAAGAGCGTCTCTAGTACCACTCGGGTACTAACAAGATTAGTGTCTCTATTACCATTCACAGTACTAACAAGAATAGCGCCTCTAGTACCATTCAGGTTCACTATAAGAAGAGAGTGAAATATAACCTCTAAACAGCACCAGGACAGGAAAGGGGAGATGTGTGTAATACGTCATGTGTGTTTTAGAGGAACTACACCGCCTGTGGGAACTACTACTATCCAAGCTCGCGGAGAAGGGGATGAAGTTGCAGCAAGCTCTAGTTCTGGTGCAGTTCCTGAGACAATGTGATGAGGTTATGTTTTGGATCAGCGACAAGGTGAAAACAACGTCCCATCATATCAATGTTCAATATTGTGTTGTAAGTATCAATACACATCCCTGACTGTTGTGAAACCTTTCAGGAGACGTTCGTAACGACGGACGAGTTCGGCCACGACTTGGAGCATGTGGAAGTGCTACAGCGCAAGTTTGACGAGTTCCAGAAAGACATGGCGAGCCAGGAATACAGAGTGACCGAGGTGAACGAGCTTGCGGACAAACTGGTGCTTGATGGGCATCCAGAGAGGGACACAATCTTCAAGCGCAAGGAGGTGAGCTACAGTAGCAAGCAAATTATGCTCGGCTTCAAACTTGCCGGGCTAATTAGGGTTTATTGTCATAGGAACTTGGTAAAACTGGATATTCATGTTGTCACAACAGCAGGGGAAGATATTTCAATTGTATTCACACTGTAAGTTTGTTTAGCTAATGATGGAAAGATAAATTATATATTAATCTATAAGGGAGTATTATTGGGTGCTTTTGAAAACTTTTAGCTGAACTTATGGTTGATAAATAAAATAAAACATCATATAACACCAAATGTTAGTGACTTTCAATCAATGTTGGTGAAAGTTGTCTTCCTATTAAATTTAGGGTTTAGATATTTATTTTTTCCTTGCCTTGAAATTTCACAAAATAGTTGTTTATGCTACTTGCTAACTTTGAGGTATGTATATAAACACAACAAATCTCAAGAAGTGCCTTATTTTGAATTGATTTGTCTTGTACTTGTGTAACTGTGGATGTGTGAGAAGACATGAAGAGAGAAGTGTGTTTGTTCCAGGACCTTAACGAAGCATGGTTGCGTCTGAAGCAGCTGGCGCTCATGCGCCAAGAGAAGTTGTTTGGAGCTCATGAAATCCAGCGTTTCAACCGAGACGCTGACGAGACGGTGGCCTGGATCTCCGAGAAGGATGTGGTCCTGTCCTCGGACGATTATGGTCGGGACTTAGCGAGTGTACAAACCTTGCAGGTGACTTTCTCACACACTTTGTTAAATAGTTAAGACTCGCTGTGGAAATTTCTAGGGGCATGCTAAACGTCGATTTCGCTTTGAATGTGTGTTGGCTTCGACTTACACATTTGGGTTGGATTGTTGTCATTTTGTGCTTTTTTGTACATCACTAATGAATGCTCATTTGACAAAAATCTAAAATAATTAGTGATAATGTAATTTATTAGCTTGTAAATTCATATTTATTATCTAAAGTTAAATAGCTATGCAACATATAATATGAAGATGACATGATTTCAATTCTTTCCTCAGCATCTAACCTCACATTATAAATATGTTATTTGTATTCTGTACTGTTAAGTGGATGAAAAGAACCAACAGCTTGAGTTGACTACAGTTAAGATTTGCCGGCAATGAAGGGAAACAACATAATTGTCACGAAAAATCACACACTTCTGATTGTTTCATTTAAAAGCTAAAACTCTGATTTAATGTGAATAAAGAGCTAAGAATCATGATTGGCTATTCATTTTTCCATATAGATAAATATCAAGGAGTATTGACACACCCAGTACTACAGAGTTGCCTTGTTTCTAGCGCAAACACGAGGGTGTGGAGAGAGACTTGGCAGCACTGGAGGACAAGGTGTCCACACTGGGTCAGGAGGCTGACAGACTGTGCGGTATCCACGCTGACCATGCTGACCAGATACAGGCCAAACGGGAGGAGATCATCGCTTACTGGGAGAGCCTCACTACCAAGGCTAAGGTAGGTAACATCCCCTTAGCTGGGTGTTCACACGTGGTAACATCCCCTTAGCTGGGTGTTCACACATTGGTAACATCCCCTTAGCTGGGTGTTCACACGTGGTAACATCCCCTTAGCTGGGTGTTCACACGTGGTAACATCCCTTAGCTGGGTGTTCACACGTTAGATAGACCGCCTAGTCGTATATCTTAGGGAAATTGATCTTAGAAATAGTCTTAATGATAACTTTTAACATCTGTGTTGAAAATCTCCTCCTCACACCTCACAGTCCATCGTATACATCTTCTGAACAACTTTAAAACCATACCAAACCACTAAGGTGCTTGGTTGTTTTCTACTCTCATCATGTCAGTCAAATATGTCTTTATCATCATTTAATTTTTACAAATTTTTAAGAAAAATTAATCAAAGTCTTTGACCTGCCATTTTTCTTATATGAGCCTTCTTTAAGTATGTTTGTACATCCCTGCCATATACTTATAGATGAACCCTTATTTCCAGGGTCGACGCCTGAAGCTGGACGAATCCTACTACCTCCACCGCTTCCTCGCTGACTTCCGCGACCTCATCTCTTGGATCAATGACATGAAGGCCATCATCTCGGCTGACGAGCTGGCCAAGGATGTTGCTGGGGCCGAGGCCCTCTTAGAACGACATCAGGAGCACAAGGTTCGCATTCTCTGGTAACTCCCGTGAGCGTCCCTCGGACAGTAACTCCCGTGAGCGTCCCTCGGACAGTAACTCCCGTGAGCGTCCCTCGGACAGTAACTCCTGTGATCGATATGTCCACAGGGCGAGATCGATGCTCGCGAGGATAGTTTCCGTGCCACGGCCGAGGCTGGTCAGCAGCTCCTAGACAGGGAGCACTATGCGTCAGACGAGGTGAAGGAGAAGCTGACTGTGTTGGCCAATGAGAAGACCTCGCTTCTGTCCATGTGGGAGGAGCGTCGTATCCTGTACGAGCAGTGCATGGACCTTCAACTGTTCTATCGGGACACTGAGCAGGCAGACACATGGATGGCCAAACAGGAGGTAACAAGCTCAATGTTCCGCCAACTGTCAACTGAAGCTTTATTTATATTTATATCTAAAATTAAGACAGACACCATCTATCAGAGAGCTTTATATAATTTTAGAGACCCTTGTTTATCTCAGAGACCTTCTGTGTGACTCAAGGAAGAGACCCCTGACCCCATGTCTGTGTCTATCCTGCAGGCGTTCCTGGCTAACGAGGACCTTGGAGACTCGCTGGACTCTGTGGAAGCCCTCATCAAGAAACATGAGGACTTTGAGAAGTCCCTGGCAGCTCAGGAGGAGAAGATAAAAGCCCTGGACGAGTTTGCCACCAAGCTGATAGAGGGTCAGCATTATGCCGCTGACGATGTGGCTCACCGGAGGGCCATGGTACTCAAGAGTCGATATGATATGATAGTTTGCCCCAAACAAATACAAATTGAATCTTGGCTAACTTATATTAATATGGTGTTTTTAGTCCAACAATAAACTGTGTCCACTTAACAAATAGATTTTAAATATTAGGATATTCTCAAATTTCTACTGTTGACTTGGGTAATGGATCTATGATAACTATTTTAAAAACGAGATTATTAAAATTTTTTACTTTAAGTTTTGAATTTTGAATTAAATAACATCAATTCCAAATATAATATCGTGGTTTCTACCAACCAGGAAAACTGGAGTTATCTGAGAATTTGAAGTGGTCGGGAAAAAACAGGAATAATTCGGCAATTTGGTAAATCACAAAAAAAATATCCAGGAAAATGTTGTTTTACTCAAAATATGAAATATAATGATCATTAAATCAGTAAATTAAAGTGTGATTCAGGTTGTCTATTACTTTCTTGCTATTTTACAGCCAGAGAAAGTATTGTGATAGTCAAAAAAATCAAACTCTAGATTTTGATGATTGTTGATTTAGATATCTAACCCAAATATAAAAATCGATTTTATCTCCATGGGTCTTTGAGCTATGAAATTACTTATTATTGTACATATGTATGTCTATAATCAAAATCTTTTACTTGAAATATATTTTTATAAAATCATTATTTTCTCTGAGATATTGGCAAATATATTTATACAATTTTGTGAGCTTTAGTTGTAAAGAGATACTACTTGAGTTTGATGCAATAACTCTCTAATTTCATAGAGTAAGTAGAAGTTCTTTTTCCTCTAACCTCTTAGGGGAAATGTTTGTACAACAATGATCTTTCTGTCATTTTAGACTCATAGTAAATACTTACTATTTTTATTGGTCAAAATGTATAAATGAGAAATTTTAATACAAAGTTTTGACCCTTGATGGACCGAATATTGATCTTTTTTATTGGTCCAAATACATAAATGAAGACTTTAATTCTTTAAAAATAAAATTTAAATCCAGGAGTTAAAAAATGCGTTGCATAAATATAGTTTAATTTGTGCTCAGGTTTGCTAGTGTATATTATTTCGTTTCACATTTATTACTAGTTTTGAGTAAATATATCCATTTTTAAACAAAAGAGCGAGAAGTCCTTACGGAGTTCCGTTCCATTTATTTTGGTTTGTAGCTGTATAATATATTTTATAATATCTCTAATTCCTAGTAGACTATGTTAATACAAATAAAAAATAGACTTGGTTTCAATTTCAAAACTTATTATTATTCATAAAAAGATTAACAAAACCTTGACAGGGAGGGGAAGGGTGTTACATACTTTTGAGTCGGGAATTTAAGAAATGATCAAAGGAATTCAGGGGAAAAGTTGAGAATTTCATTGGTCAAATTGAGTGGACACCACGAGTATATATTCTTATTTGAGATTTCTAAATCGATACAAATATTTCAAATAATAAGATTCAAGGAAACATTGACGCCAAACAGCTGTTTTAAATTACACATGAAAAGAGAATGAAAGGTCAAGATGAGTCACTTAGACACACATGACGCTGTGTCATGGCCCGAGATTGGTGTGATGTTACAGCTCCTGGAGCGACGCTCTGCCCTCCTGGACAAGTCTGCACAACGCCGAGCTATCCTGGATGATGCGTCGAGACTCCAGCAGTTTGAGAGAGACTGTGATGAGACCAAGGGCTGGATCAACGAGAAACTCAAGTTCGCCAAGGACGATAGTTACTTGGTGAGACAAACAATCTACTGTAGCTGACATAGTCCCCCTGTAAAGTGTCGCTGCTCTGTGTTATTCTCATGTATTATGTCGACTTGTAGGACCCAACCAACCTGAACGGCAAAGTCCAGAAACAGCAGAACTTTGAACAGGAGCTGAATGCCAACAAATCCCGGATGGAGGAAATCACCTCGACGGGACAGGAACTGATTGAAGCCAACCATTACGCTTCGGGTGAGTGTGTGGAGGGTCACTTTGAGTCGACAGTTTCTGGGAGTAGTTCACATTGAATCTCTTTAATTAAGGATGTCGAACTCAATGCCTCGCTCGACCCTACGGGTATCAAAAGAATCAAACTTAATATTAGAGGTGTGCAAGAAGGAACTTTTCACTTGGGTCGAGCAATATTTGGACAAGAAATATGTCAAGTTCAATTTCTGCATTAGATTCATCCATAAACCATAAATAACTACAAACATTTTTATTCTTAGAACCAATATGTATGAAATAAAGTGCATGGAGCAAAAACAATTGGTAATATAAATAAAATGATGCATCACTGAAGACAACATCCTGTTCAGTCTACTACAACATCCTGTTCAGTCTACTACAACATCCTGTTCAGTCTACTACTACTCCTGAGGAAGATAAATATTGGTGTGTGTGTAAATAAGTGTTAGTGTTTTTACTTTTGTTTGTGCTCTAACATTTTCCTAATATTATATAATTTTATTAATTACCAATTATTTTTAGAACTACATCTTTTTCTTACAAAAATAAATTATCATAAAAATTTGAATTTTTAATCAAATTTAATTTAATATTATTTTACTACTGTACATTTTTTAATCAGACAAAAGGAAACACAGAAACATTTAATTTGCTGTGATCTCATATCCTAAAATTGTTCAGTTTAGGCAGCTACTAAAACTTGACCTAAATTCTAATTTTCTAGTACTCACACAGACTTTATTAATCTCACTATTTTCAATTCTTATCAGATTGAAGTTAAACAACAATATTAAGAATTAAGAGTTGGTTCAAATCCTATTTGTTAAACTTCATAGAATAACAACAAAAACTTTGGGATGGGAACGGGACAGAATAGATAAATTCCCGACCTTTACTCGAGGTTTCGAGATCCCATCCATCCCTACAAAAACTTAAAATGTAAATAAAAATAAAACAAAATTAATTTTTAATTTTAACAAAGAAAAACAATCTTATTTACCAAGTATTAAAGCATATTGAAAATAATTAGGAATTAAAATAGTAGGCACTAATGGCTTGTGAAGCTTTGAAAAGTCGAAGTTGAAGGTCAAATCTCCTTCGGCTTCCACATTTACAGTAACTGTCGCATATTCAAAAAATTTCGAAGGAAGGATAAAACTTTGATAAATTATCAAACATTTTAACTTTATCTTAATAAATATTAGGTTTTTCAATATTTGATAATTTAAAACAGTTATTAAACAGATTTTTAACACTGACTAGTAATTTAACTAACACAACACAAGCATGGATCAAAAAAGGGTAAGTAAATGTTAATATTTTATATTCACTATCACCAACATAATTGTATAAAAAATAAAAATATCCAAAAGAAATAACACGATGGTCGCTGGTATGAAGCAAAGAAAGCACTTTAGTTGTGCTATCGTCCCAGCTCGTGTCAAATGTTTGGTCCTTAATATTCCATCTCTTTGGAATTATCTGTGACAAATTTACAAGTGCATTTTGACTCGGAAGTTTTTCATAGCTTCTTCGCATTTTCTTTATTATTCAAAATGGCTGATACGGAAAGTAGGAAACAAAAAGAGAATTTAATTTATAATTATTATCAGAGAAATGCATATGTAAAGTTTGCAAAATAATATTATAAACTCTACGAGGTAAGTAAAGATTAAAACTTTATTAATAAGTTACTAGGCTTATCAGTAAGAGTGTGTGCAATAATTACTAATAATTAATTGTCATTAGGTAATAAGGAAATTTTCCTGTCCCTTGTTACTGACAAGATCTAGAAAAATAATCAATTTAAAAATTGAAAGTAGCGTTCGTTGACAACAAAAATTCTAGATAGCTTCAACTTTTCTTGGCAAGTTTCAAGACTCACTTTGTATTTAAAAAGTGGCCTTCACACACCCAGAGTCAAACATTTATAAATAATGTACTAAACAACTGTCAAAAACACAAGTTTTAATTCACAAATAGGGTCGTTAATTGGACCAAAATACAAATCAAATAACTGCAACTAAACTAATTTGACAGATAATGGATTGCAACTCATTCTGAATTTGGCCGTTTTGCTGGTTGCCAGTACTTTCGTCGAGACCTAGGAATTGAAGTATTGAGAATTGTTATATTAAGATCAATCTTTCGATACCAGTAAGAATCAAGAGTATCGAGGTATTGAAGAATCGAGTTTGACATCCCTAATTTTTTCAAGTATAATCTTAACAACTGACTCTAGATATGTAGGTAATGTTGGAGAACTCTTGTGTGTAGACGGAATCCAGTCTCGTATGGACGAGATTGTGAGTCTCTGGGAGACCCTGGTGAGAGCAACGGAGAACAAGGGCTCCATGTTGCAAGAAGCCTCACAACAACAGCAGTTCAACAGAACTGTGGAGGACGTAGAGCTCTGGTTGTCGGAGATTGAGGGACAGCTGATGAGCGAGGACTATGGCAAGGTCAGTCTCTAGTTGATACAGACCTGTGGAGGACTATGGCAAGGTCAGTCTCCTCTAGTTGATACAGACCTGTGGAGGACTATGGCAAGGTCAGTCTCCTCTAGTTGATACAGACCTGTGGAGGACTATGGCAAGGTCAGTCTCTAGTTGATACAGACCTGTGGAGGACTATGGCAAGGTCAGTCTCTAGTTGATACAGACCTGTGGAGGACTATGGCAAGGTCAGTCTCTAGTTGATACAGACCTGTGGAGGACTATGGCAAGGTCAGTCTCTAGTTGATACAGACCTGTGGAGGACTATGGCAAGGTCAGTCTCTAGTTGATACAGACCTGTGGAGGACTATGGCAAGGTCAGTCTCTAGTTGATACAGACCTGTGGAGGACTATGGCAAGGTCAGTCTCTAGTTGATACAGACCTCTTGTCTTGATAAAACATGATAAGATAGGGCTGTGTGGGATCGGAACTTGGTACCGTCTTTCAATGTCACGTTTGTATTTAATTTTCACTAAAAATTCTTATTAATTTATCAAATTTATATCATCCTTATTTTCCATTAATTATAAACTTCAGTTGCGTTTATTAACTACCTTACAACACAACTGAGCTCAATGAAATAACACAAGCACGCAACATATAATCGAGAGAGAAATCAATCTTAAAGTCTACTTTTAGAATTTATTTATATTTTTACAAAAATGCTTGACCCAAACTGCACAATTATAATCGTTGCATTGGGTGTAAGTTTTTAAATTTACATTACATAAAAAAAACCTTACTTAACATTTGTTAGATAAAATATTACACTATTTCCATTTGGAAAACTTAAAATTCAAAAATAAATTAAATTTTGAGTGTGCATATTTTTTCCTTTATGTGATTACAGATATTAAATTTATTACTCGTACCTATCACTGCAACAGAGTCACGGTTTTGTTCGCTTTCCCAACTTTTCAAAAACATTTTTGACAATTACAAGATTTAATCTAATTATTTAAATCATAATGATATTATTTTTTAATTACTGGGACAATCGGGAAGGCAAAAAAGATTTTTTTTAAATAATATTTTGGTTATGGAAGGCTAATTTTAGAAGAAAATTCTAAGTCAGAAAAATTAATAAAAGCCCAAGAAGGATTTTTTTTCTTTTTTTAAATCTTTCCGTCTTGTTCAAAATCGTTATTACTCACCTGAAAATTTCCTGAAGTCAAAATGTATTTGTTGCACAAGACTAAGTAAATAATAATGATGCAATGCAAGTGAGGGAAGTAGAGTTGGTCTAGACATTCACTGAACACTGAACATCTCTTGTTTGTTCAGGATCTCACGAGTGTTCAGAACCTCCAGAAGAAGCACGCTCTACTAGAAGCGGATGTGGCCTCCCACCAGGATCGTATCGAGGGTATCAAGTTGGCCTCTGCCCAGTTTGTAGAGAGGGGCCATTTTGACGCTGACAATATCAGGAGCAAGGAGGTACGAGGCTTGTAGTGGTGTAACCTCCTCTGAGATTGGTTAGAAATGTGTGTCTCTCTACTTGTAGCACATGTCCCCTGCTTGTAGGTTGCGTTGACTGATCGCTACACAGCCCTCCAACGACCCATGAACATCCGCAAGCAGCGTCTTTTGGACTCACTCCAGGTCCAGCAACTGTTCCGGGATATCGAGGACGAGGAGGCCTGGATCAGGGAGAAGGAGCCGGTCGCAGCCTCCACTAACCGAGGTGATATATTCGAAAATATCATGCTTGAATACCACTAGTCTCGAGCACCTGTCCTAGTGTACCTCTAACACTGACCTAACACTACAGGTCGCGACCTCATTGGGGTCCAGAACCTGATGAAGAAGCACCAGGCGGTCTTGTCTGAAATCAACAACCACGAGAACAGGATGGTCGCTGTGTGCCAGTCCGGCCAACAAATGCTGGATGATGGCCATTTTGCTAGCGACGAGATCAAGCAGAGAGTGGGGGCTCTCACCGATCATTGGACCCAGCTCAAAGAGAAGGCCCTCCAGGTATGCCAACATCACTTTACCTTGTTTTAATTGTGATATAATGCTAGATATAAAGAACACCCTGTTGTGTTGTCCCCCAGAGGAAGCAAGACCTGGAAGACTCGCTGCAGGCCCACCAGTACTTTGCGGACGCCAACGAGGCCGAGTCGTGGATGAAGGAGAAGGAGCCAATAGTGAGCAACATTGACTACGGCAAGGACGAAGACTCTGGCGAGGCCCTCCTTAAGAAACATGAGGCTCTGGTCTCTGACTTGGAGGCCTTTGGGAACACTATCACGGCACTTCGCGACCAAGCGCAGTCTTGCAGGCAACAAGAAACCCCGGTGATCGACGTATCGGGCAAGGAGTGTGTCATGGCTCTGTACGATTACACGGAGAAGTCCCCTAGAGAAGTGTCGATGAAGAAAGGTGATGTTCTCACGCTTCTGAACTCCAACAACAAGGTACAAACACCCAACAACATGTTCTTTTTACAAATATTTAGCTTAAATTTCATTTTAGTATTTTCCAATTAAAAATGAATGTGTGAAATAAAATTAAAATATTATTCTGGTCATTTTGTTTCTTAAAATGTGAATTGAACCATTGACAAGGCTGACTGGGGTGTAGTGAAGAGGATGGTGAGGATGGTGATGATGGTGGTGGTGAAACGCGAATTATATATAACATAATACCAATAGCAAAATAAAAGTTCCCTGGCCCATCAAATTGATTTCTCTCTTGAGGAACAATGGCACAGTATATTAAACCGGCAAAGATAAACAGAATTGTGTGTTCTTAACCTGCTAATTTTTTGGTGGTTTGTTATGGACAAAATTTAACCGTAATGTGTCTATTTAATGTACCATACCACTTGAATCAAAAGTTTATTTATTACCATTCTTAACCTAAAAGACATTTTATTTTCCAACTTTTCATACCAAAATTCACAACATTTATTTTCCAACTTTTCATACCAAAATTCACTACATTTATTTCCCACATATCAAGGTAGCTATTTTTTTTTTAACATATCAGCAGTTACCGTCGTTATATACACAATTAAAAAATGTATAACACGTTTCCAGCCTCATTTTCTGTGTCCAAAGGCCATTTTTCAAATACTGTTTAACCCAAAAATATGGTGTACATTTTTTCCTGAAACAACCTTTATAAAACTCAGTGTGACTCATAATTGCACCCTCAGATAATACACGACAAATGTATCTTTGAGGTCTGCGTGTAGTTAAATCAAACTAGGTTATAATCTACACAACAGATGGACTGACTATAACACCTTAGCTCAGTCAGTAGCATGTCTCTATACTGAGCTGAGGGTTGCGGGTTCGATTCCAAGCATTGGTGAGATGTGGGTTTACCCTTTCACACAGCCAGTCATAATCTTAAGTTAGATTATGGGCGTATGAAGCTACGATGGTCCTAGCAAATCGAGAGGGGAAAATATATGGATAGAAATGAATTTAAAAAGTATCTCTCAGCAATGATTAAGACTTAGTTATAACAAAAAAATGTAATATTATAGTAACAAGACGTGTTAATAATATGAACATCCAGAAAAACGCTAAAGGATTCCTTTTCTGAAGTAAATATTTTTCCCTTTCAAGGAATTATATGTTTAGGGTGTTGCCTATTTCTGGGTCAATACGATATTAGATTTAATTGAAAGATATTAAATATATTTCCTGTGAATTAGCTGTAGCCAGACTCAATAAATACACGCAAATCCGGCCTGAATGTCCCTCGTTGTGTCCCAGGACTGGTGGAAGGTGGAAGTGAATGATCGTCAAGGCTTTGTCCCAGCGGCGTACGTCAAGAAGATCGAGGCGGGTCTGTCTGCGTCCCAACAGAACTTGGCTGACAAGAACTCCATCGCAGCACGTCAGAACCAGATAGAGGGTCAGTACGACCAGCTCCTGGGACTCGCCAAGGAGAGGCAGAACAAGCTCAACGAGACCGTCAAGGCCTACGTGCTTGTCCGCGAGGCTGCGGATCTGTCTACTTGGATCAAGGACAAGGTGATTTAACCTGGAGACGCTTTGTTTCAAACTCTCGTCAATATAATTTATAAACTCGCTAATGGAAGACTGTCACTTGTTTCCCCTTTGCCACAGGAGAACTACGCGGAGGTACAAGTGGCGGACGTAGGCGAGGATCTAGAACAGGTGGAGGTGATGCAGAAGAAGTTTGACGACTTCCAGGCCGACCTGAAGGCGAACGAGGTCCGACTTGCCGAGATGAACGAGATTGCCATGCAGCTGATGAGTCTGGGGCAGACTGAGGCTGCCCTCAAGATTCAGACACAAATAGAGGTGGGTTCCATTTGACTCTATTAATATCGTTATTTTATAACAATTGATCTGTGCTAGTAATAAAAGATTTGGATCAGATTTTAAATTGAGAAGCTTGGACTTTCACAAGTTTGTTCCTCTTTGAGCAGAATCCTGTCACAGACGCCGAGTGTATGTTGGTTTGTTGTGCTGAATGTCAACAAACAACTCACAGTATCTTTTACGCTTGTTATGTCCCAGGATTTGAACCAGAAATGGACCTCGCTCCAGCAGCTGACTTCTGAACGAGCCACACAACTAGGGTCAGCTCATGAGGTGCAGCGCTTCCATCGCGACGTGGACGAGACCAAGGACTGGATCCAGGAGAAAGATGAAGCGTTGAACAACGACGACCTGGGCAAGGACTTGAGGAGTGTTCAGGCGCTGCAGCGCAAACACGAGGGACTGGAGCGCGACCTGGCCGCGCTCGGAGACAAGGTGAGCCTGCCTCCTCTATCCTAACACAGCGTAATTAGTTTATATGTCACGGCTGGTTACAAGTCATGGAATGAGATTCTGGTCATGGAAGTCATTTAAATAAGTTTTCAAATCATGGATGTTTTGGAGCCAAGTTCATTGTGCAGGTCAGGACGATATTTTTTTTATATATATATATAAAAATTGTTTAAAATTAACGCAAATTTACAAAAAAGAAAACACAATAGAATGCAGGATAGAAGTGTCAGGAATGTTGGTGGACTTTATTTCTTACTCTTGCTTCTTATTTTGGTCATGAAAAGTGGTTTACACAATTCAATAGACAGTTTGGATGTGTTTATCCTGAGCAGGTTAGATGTATGAGCGCTTTGCCATGGTTTTAACTCCTCGCAGTGGGGTATAACCAGCACACTTAACGTTAGTAACACAATCCCCTGCACACCTTGATGCCATTCTGTCAACATGTAGATTCGTCAGCTGGACGAGACCGCCAACCGCCTGATGCAGACCCATCCAGAGACGGCAGACCAGACGTACGCCAAGCAGAAGGAGATCAACGAGGAGTGGACACAATTGACGGCCAAGGCCAACTCGCGCAAGGAGAAGCTGTTGGACTCATACGATCTCCAGCGTTTCCTCAGCGACTACCGAGACCTCATGTCGTGGATCAACAGCATGATGGGGCTAGTGTCAAGCGACGAGTTGTCCAACGATGTGACTGGGGCAGAGGCTCTGCTTGAGAGGCACCAGGTTGGTCTCCACATGGGACATTGTCTTAATCTAGTTGGAATATGGCAGCTGAGATGCCAGTGATCGAACCCAGGACTTGCCACTCTGTGGACTAAGTTGAAGCTCATGCATCATTAGTCCAGAATATGTTCGTAATCTGTCCTAGCTCATAGGTCTGTGCATGCACTACTGTATACACTTGATTTATATTTCTTCTCTTCTAGAACCACCGGGCGGAGATTGACGCCCACTATGGGGTTCCCCAGGTACAAACCATTGCTGAGTGTGCCCTAACATGTTGGTAGTTTAGTTTCTTTGTTGTAAAGTTAACAATTAGGGGTGTGCGAAGCCAATTTTTTTTAGTTCGAAGCAAATATTCTCGAAGTCTGCTCGAATTTCGAATAAAATTTAAACATCTAATAATAGTTCTGAAAACAAATTATTTTTAAAAAAAACCTGGATGTTTTTAGCCTTATAAGTTAAAATAAAAACAAACATTGTAAGAAATTATTTACACAGGCAGTTAGAAGTGTCATTTTCTTTTCAAGTTATTTTGAAGGAATGTTAATTCCTCGACTTGAAGTCAACGAATCACGTCTGGCAGTTACAATGTTTCCTGAACTAGAAACACACTTGTAGCAGGTATTCCCAGGTATTTGAGGGCTACCTTGGAGACATTAGGGTATTTTCGAGAACCCTCTTTCCTCCACCAGATATAGGGGTTTGTTGATCTGGGAACTCGTGGTTCATTTAGGTAATCCTTCTCTTCACTATTGTTGTCTATTGCCGGTTGGGTGGTATTTGGTATGGAATCAAAACTTGACCATAGTCCAGAACTAGAAGAGAAACAGGATGGTTGTTCATCTCTAAAGATGACTTGTCATTCAACCTCTTAACTTCAATTTCTAACGTGTTAACTACCACCATATCATCAATCAAGACCCCTCTCAATCTTGTCGCATAGCATGGGTGGGCAGAAAATATTATCTGAATCGTAAAAACTGAAGCGAGATTTCAAAGCTTTATCTAAACTTCTTGCGAACAATACACCATCCTTCTTGCTGGTGATAAAAAAAACATTTAGATGGAATTTTAGACAATGAACGATGGGTATAACCATTGAAGAGGTGGGATAACTGTCTCCACTGATTTCCTTGGTGGCGTCAGCTAGTGGCCCAAGAACCTCTACAATGCCTGCCGCTTGCTTCCATTCAACTGCAGTTAGGACCTCGATGTTATTTTCTGAATTGGCAAGTTCAGCTCCAACAGCTTTTCTAACAGCATGTAATCGAGAAAGCATGTTATACTCACTGGACCACCGTGTGTCCACAAACTGAATTAACTCGAGTACTGGCAGTCCCATCTCTTCCATTACAGTATGTAATCTTTTTCTGGCGGATGGACTACGACTGTAATGTCCCACAATTGCTTTTGCCTTTGTCAAAAGCGTAAAAACCCCAGAACATTCTGCTTTGGCTTCATGGATAGCTAATTGTAAGGAATGGAAATAAACAAGGAATTAACTGCAGAACGACAATTTGGAGCATTATCGCTGACACAATATATTGGAAGTTTATCTTCATTTAAAGCAATGCCCCATTCACAAACAGCCTGTTGCAGTGTTAGCTGTGTGTGATTCATTAAGTAGCACAGTGTTCATTGTAAATGACTTGTACTCAAAGTCTGGTTTTAAATAATGACACGTCAGACTTGTGTAACTGTCATGTGCATGTGACGTCCATCCATCTGAGGTAAGCGACAAAGCAAAAAGTTGGGGTAGATCATTAATAAGTTGACATTTTAAATCATTTTTTTATATCACCATATAGTGCTGGCACATAGTTTCGCGAAAATGTGGTGCGGCAAGGAACTTTGTAGTTTGGTACTACATGTTTTAGACTCATTGCCAACATTTTTGCAATTTGCTTTGTAATTTTGAGTGCTATTGGGTTGGTAGGCTGCATGATCAAACCCTTCTGAAAGGAACCTTGAATTGTTGACTGAACTGTCTTTTTTAGGAGCTGAGGTAGTTTCAGTTTTATCGCCACTTGCTCTTTTAAATTTATTGAATTGAGATGGATGCATCTCTAGATGGTTTGAAAATGTTTTTGTTGTGCCTGGAATAGAGGGCTTTAAAAAATTAAAATCTTTAAATAAGAAATGTAAGTTATATTTTAATCAGATAATGAAAATAATAGGCTTAAATGCATTCAAATGACTATATAGTTCTAGTATTCAAGCAAATTTAAACTTGAGAAAGTAAAGAAGTAATTTGTAAAATCTAATATTACTGTTCAATCCAACACATTAAAATAAAATGTAGATAAACTGCAACACATGCTCTAAATAAGTTATCAAAGTTATTTTTATTTCAGTTTTAAATTTTTAATAAAAGGTAAATCTTTTGGTATTACAAGAAAAATATTCATTGTTTTAAAAAGAAAAAACATTTCTAATATCAATAAGTCACCTGTTGGCGTCTTGTAGTTTTTAAGGCATATATTACACTGGGCAGTTTTCTTATAAGAAGCTCTCGTGAAAAATCCCCATATTTCACTTTTATTTTTATTTGTTTCTGACATTTTGTAGGTCTAACCCAAAACCATTATTAAATTAATTAGAAACAGTCTAATGTTGCCAACACGAGGTCATCAAGTTTTTGGGTTAACATAAATAAATTATTTAATTGTTTAGTTAAAAAAAGTTAAATTTAAAATTGAAACAAAATTTAATCAGTAAAGAGTAAATATGTTTACTTATATTCTGTCTAAAAATTATTTTTTTCGACTTTTTATGAAGTTTTTAATTTATCTCTTGGCGCATGCGTAGTAACATTTTCTGTTGAGTTGAGCAAACACACGTGGATCTCATTTCATTTCAGAATATTGAAAAAGATTTACTTGCAAAATTCAAAGCAAAAATATGATTTTAAATTGTATATTGATTATGTTTTTAAAATATTATTTTAAATCTTTATCACGTGAATTTAGGTCATGTGGCGGTGAAGATAGTTGAACATATTTAATTTGTGAATCGATCAGGCCGTGTGGTATTGAATATAATCGATTATTGAAATTGTGTAGCTATCGATAGTTATTCAATATTTCATCAAAACTAACTATTTAAAATTTACAAGTTATTTATTGAGAGAGAATAAGAAAAAGATACTCACATGAATATCAGTTTTTTAACAAAAATAGTTTGATCACCATTTATTAAAAGTGGTCACTAATCTCAGTAGAAATATTGGGGAATAATAATTAAGTAGGTCACAATCAACTAGTCGTTTTATAACCATGTCTTTTTGTGTCATTACATAGATATTAAAAAATATCAAACTAATCAATATTTAACCTATACATCGATAGGGTCCATCTTTCATAAAGTAAAATGAAATTTTTTTTTATTAGAAGCTTGCACTTCGTACATATTAATAAACATTCTATAAGTTTTTATTTGTTTTAAATTGTGAATTGTGTTTGGTTAACATGAATATAATCTACTAGAATAAAACCTCAGAATGGTTAAAATTGAAAATACTTATATATTTTTGCCAAAGCTTTGAATTTTTCAAAGTAAATTTTGTTTGTCGAAGTCGTAGCTAATTAATATTCGCTTGGACTTCAATATTCTTGAAGCTTTGCACACCCCTATTAACAATTAAAATTCCTGTTTCACCTTGTCACGCTCACTGGCTGCAGTACAAAGCTCAAGACAGACACACACAACGCTGCGATGAAGCTAACAAAAACAATTCCTCACTTGGGCTTAAACCATTGAGGGGATGCAAGGTCGCTGCGTTGATATGTAACTTGAGGGCTCACCACGTACTGTCGCTGCTAAGGGACAGAAATAAATAGAAGACCAATTCTTCAGTGAACTTGTTTATTTCCATGATAACATTTTATTTTTTTTAAATTTATTAGAGTGTATGCGAAATCAAGAATCCAAGTTTGGATATTTAAAAAATAATAATTATGTTGTGTTGTTACATTTATATTATTTACTAAATGTTTTATTGCAAACGTGACTAACATATTTTGTCCTAAGCTAGTAAATTTACTCTAAAGTTAATGTCACAACTTGCAATTTGATTGGTTTAGATTTTTATTATGTGAAAATTAATTCTTAATTTACTTAACATTACAAAATTACAATAATTGAACATATATATATATATATGTTCAATTATTGTCATTTTGTAATTTGTGTAATTTTATATATATATTCACTGATGAATCTTCAAGATTATTGAATCCGTAACTTCACTCTCGATTCGAAGTCTAAGCTAGCAAGTTTATGAAGTTTGACACACCTCTAACTTATCAACTAACTTGAATGTTTGAGAAACTAAACCTGAGTTAACATGACTCATGCATGTTTTTTGTTGAGTTATCATTTTCCTGGACTAATGAAACTCGTACATTGACAGGGCCTGCCAAAGCGTCAATGAAGATCTTGACAGTTTGACGAGTCCATCTGACTAGTTTCCTGTCCCTCTGAGAGATGACAGGTGTACTTATTGTCTGACACAGGAACACCGCACAGAGATCGACGCTCGAGCTGGCACGTTCCAGGCGTTCGAGCTATTTGGCCAACAGCTGCTGCAGTCCAGCCACTACGCCAGTGTGGAGATACAGGAGAAGTTGGAGAGCATGACAGAGGCACGCCAGGAACTGGAGAAGGCTTGGATAGCCCGGCGCATGCAGCTAGACCAGTGCCTGGAACTGCAGTTGTTCTACCGCGACTGTGAACAGGCCGAGAACTGGATGTCCGCTCGAGAGGCGTTCCTGGCCGCTGAAGAGGTTGACTCTAAAGGGGATAATGTGGAGGCGCTCATCAAGAAACATGAGGACTTTGACAAGGCTATCAACGCTCATGTGAGTACGTGTGTTAACAAGGGGAGAGTGAGTGTGTGTGTTAACAAGGGGAGAGTGAGTGTGTGTGTTAACAAGGGGAGAGTGAGTACGTGTGTTAACAAGGGGAGAGTGAGTATGTGTGTTAACAAGGGGAGAGTGAGTACGTGTGTTAACAAGGGGAGAGTGAGTACGTGTGTTAACAAGGGGAGAGTGAGTACGTGTGTTAACAAGGGGAGAGTGAGTATGTGTGTTAACAAGGGGAGAGTGAGTATGTGTGTTAACAAGGGGAGAGTGAGTACGTGTGTTAACAAGGGGAGAATGTGTGTGTGTGTTAACAAGGGGAGAGTGAGTATGTGTGTTAACAAGGGGAGAGTGTGTGTGTGTGTTAACAAGGGGAGAGTGAGTGTGTGTGTTAACAAGGGCAGATACTCTTAAGATAGAATATGCTACTATGGTTGCGTTCTGTCTTCAGGAGGAGAAGATTGCAGCACTGCAGACCCTGGCTGACCAGCTCATTGCAGCAGAGCACTACGCCTCCGAGCCTATCGACGAGAAGAGGAGGCAGGTGTTGGACCGCTGGAGGCACCTCAAGGAGGCTCTCATTGTGAAGAGGTCCATGTTGGGAGAGTCCCAGACACTGCAGCAGTTCAGGTGGGGGCTCCTAGTGTTTGTGGAACTGTCTTTGTACATGGATAGTGTTTCGATCCTGTCATTGTAACTTATAATAAATTGGGTTTAATTTCTTTATATTATTACAATCCAACACACATACACTTGTGAATATACTAATTAAAATGTATAGTGACACAAATAATATTATTGATAATAATGCAGGTGTGTGCGAAGCTTCGAAACTTCAACAATAAAAATATTGACAACCGCTAAAATACTCCTTTTATGTTGATTCTGAGCGGTTTTGTACATTGCAAATAATATTTACATGGAAATAATCTGAAGAAATTGAATTGAATGTTTTGATAATAACTTGATTTGTCAGAGTAACATGAAATATTACAAGCAATGGTGCAATAAAACATTTTTTAATTTGTAATAATTAACAATCATAATAAAAAGTGAAATATGCTTTTGAAGCTGTTTGAAAAAGTGGAAGATGCAAGTACAAGGCTGATTAGTGCTTCAGACCTCTTTGATATGAATCCAAAATGTTGAACTGTTGGCGTAAATTAGTTCAAAACTAGCATCTAGAGATTGGTCACCCTAAATTTCTTGAATACAACTTTTCAATTTTCTTTCGCATATTTAATCCAAATTTGATTACTAGAATCTTAAAAACATCCACAACTTAACCCATCCCTGGAGCACATTAAGTACAGCCTTCTGCGGAGCCCCGGGAGACACTTTTCTACACTTCCATGATATAGTTTTGCTGCTCATTTATCTCTTTATTCTTGGTCATAGTATAGCATTGAACTGGTGGCTCCATCATGAAGTATTGTGACTGGCTAAAAGTACATAATCATCTTTAACTGTTTCCAGCCTGTGGCCGAGTCTTTTGTAAAATGCCTCCAGTTTCCTCTGTCCTTCAACCACTCTTCCTCCTCTCCTCTCCTCTCACTTGAACACTTTCTGTTATATTCTCTTTCCCGGATAACGTCATTCCTAATCCTGTTACTCCTCACAAACTTACCTACTACAATAACTTGCTAATTCACGCCCGCCAGGAAACGTTTGGGCAAACAAATGTGTTCAACTCCTGCACAGAGGAAAGATTAAGTTGTTTAAGTCTTGGCTGACAAATTATATTTTGTTTGACGAGTTTATTATGTCATAAAACACTTTCTTCAGTATATTAATTTATTTACCAATCACTTAAAATCGTTATTTGGAGTCAAATTCTTCATAATTTGAGATACTTTGAGATTTTAATGAACTTGGAATCTCTCAACTACCATCTTTTCGTCAAGAGCAGCTAATATTTAATATTATTTATATTTATGGGGTAGCCCTGAATGTATTTTATTTGCAAGAAGGTGGATCGGCACATGTAAAAGGAACGAACACAATATGGCTGTTACAATGAGAACAACAACACAGTTCACACTTTACAAAGAGGTAATAGCTACCTCTTGAAGAAAATATATTGTTACCGCCCCATCCCTGACCTAGGTTTCATTCTTATCAGGAGGGACTGTGAAACACGCAACACAATTTCCTGAAAGAGGAAACAAAATAATAGGACACTTAGATAAGAACTTGCTTTATGAGGTAAATATCCTTTACACTCTTTACAATTAGTCCAGTAGCAAGTGTAAGGATAGGAGGAGGAAGGTGGAGGCATTTTACTTAACAGGCCCGGCCATAGACTGGAAACAGTTGTTGAAATGTCCAGTGGCATCAGTGTAAAGTGTGAACTGTGTTGTTCTCGTTGTAACAGCCATATTGTGTTTGTTCCTTTTAAATGTGCCGATCCACCTTCTTGCAAATAAAATACAATATTATTTATGTATTAAATAATATACTTAATTTACACAAAAGTGATAAATGAAAATATAAATAAAAGCAATACGGTAAAAAAAAATCGCATATTCCAGTGACCAGTATTTATCAACCAACGTTGACTATTTTTTGGTACTGTCGGCCCTTAAATCCACTCTCTCAATTTTGTTTACATTTTCTCTCTTGTTTATTGATGACGAAGTGTTGACCTTGGAATGACCTTGTCTCCAGTCGAGACGCAGACGAGATGGAGAACTGGATTGCGGAGAAACTCCAGTTGGCCACGGAGGAGAGCTACAAGGATCCGGCCAACATTCAGTCCAAACACCAGAAACATCAGGCGTTTGAGGCGGAGTTGGCGGCCAACGCAGACAGGATCCAGAGTGTGCTTGCGATGGGACAGAACCTCATTGACAAGCGTCAGTGCGCTGGTTCTGACGAGGCTGTGCAGGTACTCTCAAGTATTCATGCAAACGTCAACCTCTCAGTGTTGGTTGGTCGTTATTGTGAGCATTTTGGCATGTAGACATTATAGTTTGGACAGATACATTCTCTTACATTCTACCGACAAATCTAAAATCTTGAATTTGATTCTAAATACCAATTTAAAAAAGATTATGGGCATAAGATGAAATAAAAAATAGAAATAGTAACTATATGTTTAAAAAAAAAGTCATACATTCATTATAACATTTACACATTCACTTAAGTGTTAAATTACTGGCCTGGGGTCTGGTTGTTGAGTCTGGACTAAACATGGTTGGCTAGATATCAATAACTCATAAAGCTGTGTAAGAACTTTATAATAAATTCAAATCCAAAATTTAAACTAAAGTTTTTTTTAATCTTGAATCTCAAATCTCAAGTGAATCGAAAGTCCCGTTCCTTATTTTAAAGATATAGGTCAATATGTTTTGTCAAACTCAGTCGAGTTTTTGTAAGATTGACAATAGTCAGAGATCTGTCAACTCGTGGGGACAGGATGCTGGTTGTCTATAATGAGTCTGCTTCTTTGTTTCCTTGATAGGCCCGTCTGGCATCAATCGCGGACCAATGGGAGTACCTGACGCAGAAGACGACCGAGAAGACTGTAAAGCTAAAGGAGGCTAACAAGCAGAGGACATACATTGCGGCTGTCAAGGACCTAGATTTCTGGCTGGGGGAGGTGGAATCCTTGCTGACCTCCGAGGATTCTGGCAAAGACCTGGCGTCCGTGCAGAACCTCATCAAGAAACATCAGTTGGTCGAGGCTGACGTACAAGTGCATGATGACAGGATCAAAGGTACGTTGACATCGTCAGTTCCCAGGGAAGAAAGGAACTGCCCCATCTCGAGTGAGAAGAGACAAGGGCTGATTGTGGAGAAAAGCCTGAAAATGACACATATTTAGATATTCGTAGATTATTTAGTTTTGTTAAAACATCCATAAACATGAGGAATGTGTGTTGTGGCACCTCTCGTGATTGTGATTGTTTCTCTCCTAGATATGAACTCTCAGGCTGACTCTCTAATAGAGAGTGGACAGTTTGACACAGCTAGCATCCAGGAGAAGCGCCAATCTATCAACGAGCGTTATGAGCGCATCAAGAACCTAGCTGCTCACCGACAAGCACGACTCAACGAAGCAAACACCTTGCACCAGTTCTTCCGGGACATTGCCGATGAAGAGTCGTGGATCAAGTGAGTAGCACCATCCTCTAGGTTGGTCGCCACTGTCAAGCGCTGGCGCCAAACAGCAACCCTCGTTGTAGTAATAACTATCACTCAACTGAAGTTCCAATGTTGCTATGCTTCTGCGCCAGGGAGAAGAAGCTGCTGGTTGGTTCGGACGACTATGGACGTGATCTTACAGGCGTTCAGAACCTCAAGAAGAAACACAAGCGTCTAGAGGCAGAGCTAGGCTCCCATGAGCCTGCCATACAGGCCGTACAGGAGGCTGGGGAGAAACTGATGGACGTGTCCAACCTGGGTGTGCCAGAGATAGAGCAGGTGTGTGTGGGGGGAGGGGGGGGTGATACAGAGCAGGTGTTGCTCTCTCATGTGAATGGGAATGAAATGTCACACATGTGTTCTCAGCGCCTGAAGCTGCTGAATCAAGCCTGGTCAGAACTAAAGCACCTTGCCGCCACGCGTGGTCAGAAGCTGGACGAGTCCCACGTGTACCAACAGTTCCTTGCCAAAGTGGAGGAGGAGGAGGCTTGGATCAGTGAGAAACAACAGCTGCTATCTGTCGAGGACTACGGGGACACGATGGCTGCTGTACAGGGGCTGCTCAAGAAACACGACGCCTTTGAGACAGACTTTGCCGCGCACCGCCACCGCTGTGCCGACATAGCCGCTGACGGAGAAAAGCTGGTGGCTGACAAGAACCATCACGCTGAGAGCATCGCCCAGCGCTGCCAACAATTGCAGGTTTGCGACTCTTGTATCACTAAAACACTGCTAAGCTATGTCCCGAACAGAGAGCTCGACTAGGCCTTAATAAAATTATAGATATTTACTATGTTGAACTAGATTCGGGTATTAAAAGAATCGTCTTGGTATCATGATTTTCGATAACTAGAGTTTTGGCTTGCAAATCCCAGTAAACGAAAGTTCTGGCAACTTAACGAAACTTATATTATTCAGATTTGGGGCTATTTCCCCCTGAGACCAGTAGTCATAAATTCCTTTGTTTACTGTAAACTGTAAATCAAGGAAGCCGCCAAAGTATTCCATAAGTCTTTTTTCTTGGCATGAAAAAATCCTGTAACGTATTAATTTAATTTTTCTATGTTATATAAAAACTTGATTTTTTCCTGCTAAATATGCATATTCACACTGTGTACAACTGGGGCTAGTTATATTTTTCAAAATAAATCCAAACTAATCTCGACTTGGTGCTGGCCCCATGGATCAAATAATATTCCATAACAAAAACACAGATTGGATTTTCAAAGGTTGGTTATGCAGGTATTTTAGGTGAAAATCTATGTTAGCAGTTAGCAAGAACTAACTTGCTTTATAACTGCACTATTTCTTAAGTCTTAGGTGACCTGGCGGTCTAGGGGTAAGGTGTCAGACTTCTGTGCTGGCAGCCGGGGTTCAATCCTCGGTCCCGGCACAGATTTATCTGATTACCAAACCATTCCTTCACCTCTGACAAGACATCTTGTGAATGTGGGGAATGCCAGGCCTCCACCGTGTTTCGGATTCCACGTTAAACTGTAAGTCCTCCATTTCATCTCACAATCACCCTACCACTACACATTAGCGTAAGTGCGTACAACCCGAACGGGTAGTAAGACGCGGTGCTAATAATAATCTTAAGTCTTCTCGCTTTACTCAGCAATTCATTTGTTGCCTTAAACTTGGCCAGGTGTTTTCTGCAAGAACAGTGCAACAGTGTGTTCAGCATTGGTGACTCTAGTGAAGACCTATGGGTAGAGACCCTGATTTGTGGTAAATAAAACCACTGGATTTTGTTAAATAAAAAGTTGGATTTCGGTATAAAAAGTTGGTAAATAAAAGGGTAAAACCATGATTTTTGGTAAATAAAATTACTCGATTTTGTTAAATAAAAAGTTGAATTTTGGTAAATAAAAGGGTAAGATCCTGATTTTCGGTATAAAAGTCTTGAGGTTATTTTAAGGTAATGGTAATAAATTAACTCAAATAGCTCAGAAAGTGCTTGCGCTGAATTATTTTATAAGAAAAAAATGTCCATACCTTTTTATCAACATACTTCACGTCAATCACCAAAGTACAAAGACAACATTGTTTCCAAATTTTCAATTTTCAAGTTAGTGCGCTTATCTGACATGTTGGAATATGCTGAAAATGCACGTTCATTGCCAACATTAGACACTGGAATCCATATTGCTTTTAAGCTGTTGATGGCAAACTCTTCATGGTCTTCTTTCAGTCCACACAATATGTCCAAAATGTCAGCTTTTTTACTATTGCTTTGCAAAGCTCTCACTTGTGTCTGCAATGCACAGTATCCTCTTTGGAAATTAATCTCAGAGCAGGATTTTAAAAATGGTATTTTCCGAGCTGATTGGAAGAGATCAGAATTAACTTGTTTTGTACCAATGTTTTCAAAACATGTTTTGGATGGGTCTGATTGATGGAGTGAATTCAGCTTTATAAGGCACTGCCGTCCTAAAGATTGAAACAGACTTTTGACATTTGCTGGTTTTAGAGTTGGAATAATTTTCAATTTTTCCTGTGTTTTTTCTCCGTAGTTCATGTCAGAAATCAGTTTAAAATTACTTTGTAGCTCTGTCACTTTACCATACAGCTTATGACTGAAGGCATAGGTAGAACCTTCGAGTATAGTAATTAATTCCACCAATTCAGAACAGTGCTCAATTAAAAATGTTGCTTGGCATTCAATCAACAACAGGGTTACTTTATCATTTGACATATCCTGGAAGTACTTAAGTGCTGCTGTCACCTCCTCCAACATGGAAAGATATTCCACTAGATCCACCAAATATTCACAGAGGTACACCACTGAACAAAACAAGAGTTCCATCGGGTTAAAACTGGGTTTGGAAATAGCTTAGAGACTTTTCACCATTACTGTATTTTTCCATTCAGAAATGCTAGATAATTATGTTTTCTCCCTCGAGTGTTCAGAAATACAGCCTTTACTTTAGCAACACACTCATTCAGCTCTGGCAGCTCTGCTGACCAATAATTTTGAACCAAATTAAGTTTGTGGTCCCAGCACTGTATATGCATAAAATCATCGCTTAAGATAACTTTCAAAGAAGTCACACATTTCGTCATGTAACGCGCACGATCTGTCACAACACAAACTACATGTTCATAAGGAATCTCATACTTGGTGATGGTGTCCACAAGTGCCCATAAACATTCTGTTGCTGAAGCGTTCTGCAAAACTTTAACTGCACCAACAAACAAGCTCTGCTTCGAATCAGCACGTAATGTTTTCAACAAAATAACAAAAACACACTGTCCTTTTCTATCAGTTGTCTCATCACAAAGAATTGCAATTTGCTGATTTTTTACTTTGTCCTTGATATTATCATCTTGACTTTGGTTAAATTCTGGGATCCAAACACTTCTTATAGTTTCTGCCTTAGGGAGGTCTCCTCCACCTAAAACTGAATTGTAGGCATACTAATTTTTGATAGAACAAACTAATATTAGGCTATGTTGGTTGACAAAGTGTGTATACACTAATATACTAGACTATTTCACTAATTGTACTTAAAGATAAAATACATCTTGAAAATAACTCAAATCAAACATTTCTATCTCATCTATTTTTTTGATAAATTAGTAAATAATCAAAAGTGTTAAAAAAACACTATTTTGTCACTAGGAAAATAAAATCGGAAAAGAATGGAAAATAATTGGCCCTTATTTACTTTTGATTTTTAAATAATAAAGGAGATTTTTAAAAAACCTTCAAAATGGTTACCTTTCACATATTTATCCATCCAACATCGCATAGAAGGATGATATTGGCTTCCATAAATGTTTTCGTGGTGTCCATAATGAATTCTTTGCGGTCTTCTTTTGAGTTTTTAGACTTTATTAGAGAATTTTCAGGGTTGCTTGTTTTGATGTTTCAGAAACTACTTTTTTTCCGTTTATGCAAGGAACTATTAATATGCTTCAAACACGTGTCTTTTCTGAACCAGTCAACTCGCGTGTTGCACAATTTGCACATAATTATTTTTTTAACTTTATCAAATATATAAAATCCTTCTTTTCCAAACTCACGCTTTCTTTCAAAAATACTTAAAACTTTAGGCATGTTTAAATATTAAATAAATATAAGAGAGGTTAAAAACAAAATGATCTTACTAATGAGTAACGCACCGTTAATATCTAACGACCTGATGGAAGTGATGTCATCAGGAAGCCAAAGATATGAATCTCACTCTAGCTTGGAAATGGCGTTGTTTTTGGTGCCCAATATGGCCGTTTTAGTAGCCAGTTTTAACACTTTTTAAAACAAGTCTTTGGTTGAGGGAAATAAACTTTCTTTTGAATGAAAATTATATTGCTTCAGTCGGTACTATTTTTATTTTTTTGTTTAAGTCTTAGAATGGTTGCTAATGTCAGCAATGTTTTATTATTTATTCGCGTTTAGATTGAAAAAGTGACCATAATTCACATTTAAATGGTCAAATTGTCAATTTCGCAAATAGATTTAATTTTGTTTTATTTCGCGTCAATATTTTCACTCAAAACTGCCACAATGATGTTTAATTATGTTTCTATGGCAATTTTAATGTGCTAAGTAAAAGTATGTCAAAACACAACTCGTGAAGCCTCACGAAATATCGGTGGCTCTACCTATGGGCACTTTTAATTATAGTCAACCTGCTTTCCACTCTCGCATTACTGTGAGGACTAGTAATGTTCAGGGTGTTAGGAGGATCCCACAGAGCACAGGCAAACAACTCTGCATTAAGACTCTCTCTCACTATCGTGAATCACATTTGGAAACTGATTTGTCACTTTTTCCACCTTTTGCCCCTCTCCTGATATATTATCTGGATCAAAAATAGTAACGTTCTTTAAAACACCATCATCAAGAGGTAGGAGACTATATCATTATTTTGTTCCCATCTTATAAAATCTTTGGATATAATGAAAGACATTTCTTTTGTCGATATTTTGACCTATGACCTATGACAAGTGACAGCAGGCATAGGATGCAGCTAGGTGAGCAACATGGCGAGTGCAATGAAGGAACCACACATTCCCTTGTTGTTCTTCGACTGGATAAAACAGAATTAAACTCTCCCACCATAGCCTTTGCTCCATCTGATGAGACTCAAGCAGTTGTTCCAAGAAATACCATCCTCTTCAAATGCGCTGTTTACAATGTTGCTTTACCACCAAATGCGACCGCCTTGTACAAATTAGTTTCTACACTCGCCAATAAAAAATGAGCCATGATAACCATTTGCCTGGTTATACTTTGTCAGTCAATTCATCACTCATCACTCATCACTCATCAGGGCAAAGAGTGGTGTTTTTCTTGACTAGCTGAGCCAGAAGATTGCATAATAATTTTACTTGTTTTGGTATGGGAACAATGAAAGTTCTTTGCAATGTCACTGCCCAGAAATATTTAGGGATTAACTTGGTAAAATTATCACATAATTTCACTGGTAAGTTATTTTCACACCAAAAATTTGGCCATAGTAGTTTCGCGTCAATTATGCTGATATTTTGTTCGATTACAAAATGTGCCAATGAAGAATTTTGCTCTACACTGCGCCGGTTATTTAATGGTGTCTGATATCCTTTATTCCTCCATTGGCTGTACTCACACCAGAATTACATATCATGCACGTGGCCAATATGTTATGGTTTCCTTTCCTTAACTGGTTTAATTCCTTTTCGCGTTGGTACTTCTGTCCATATAACGACCTTTCTGGTCAAGCTTCACATCTTGTGTTATCAATTTAACATTTATAATATGTGAACAAACGACAGTAGAATGTATGCAAACCGTTGCTAAGGAATGTGAAACTCAATATTTCACTATGATATCCTTGGATTCTTAACAGTACCAGTATCGAAATAATCGATAGTCAAACTAATTTTGATAACGTGACAAGTTTGACTTGACCTGACATAAATTTTCAAGTTACTTTGTTTGAACCTAGCAAGGTTTGTATATTGTCCTTGCCTGGACCAGACATGGCTATCTATCGCAAGGTCTTTATTTGGACTGAGCATGCTATCTTTTAAAGGCTGAAATTGAAGAATTGATTTATCAAAATCGATATTTTAAGAACCCATTTACAATAGTTAAAAGCAAAAATTTAAGTTCTAAAGCCAATCCTAAAAAACGAAAATATCTATGAAATCACACAAATATCCTGTGGTCTGTTTTATACCTCTAAAATTCGCAGAGACTGATACAATCCATGAAAACGGCAGCCTTGCTGTAAATTGTATTTTTTTTACTAGCTGCACTTTTTAAGGTTTTTATCCAACCACATTACCGGATGGTACATTATTAGTTTTACTGTGAGGTTGGACGTGTTTGTAAATGTGGATGATTTGGAATCAAGAATTTAAAAACCTTTAGTTTTATAGTTAGTAATTCGAATTGTGACATGTTCTCATCAGAATGTTGCCACTCCTGTCTCTCTCTAGAACAAGTTGGATCACCTGGCCGCTCTCGCCGGGCGCAGGAAGGCCAAGCTCATGGACAATTCCGCTTACCTGCAGTTCATGTGGAAGGCTGACGTGGTAGAGTCCTGGATCGCAGACAAAGAGACTCACGTGCGCTCAGAGGAGTATGGGCGCGATCTCTCCACTGTCCAGACGCTGCTCACCAAACAGGAGACGTTTGATGCAGGTGAGACTCCTCGTGATGGTGCCCGTTGCGCCAGGTTTCACTCGTGATGTTGCCTATTGCGCCAGGTTTCACTCATGAAGTTGCCTATTGCGCCAGGTCATGCTCGTGATGTTGCCCATTGCGCCAGGTCATGCTCGTGACGGTGCCCATTGCGCCAGGTCACACTCGTGATGTTGCCCATTGCGCCAGGTCACACTCTACCCTGGTCTCTCGGAATGAAGCACAACTGTTTCCATTATTTCAAGTTCATTGTGACTAGTAAAATAAGTTGATTAGTTTTAATTTCCTCTAATAACTACAAATTATTCTGCAGTGGAGGCACGCTTTTTACACAAGACAAGAAGTGATGGTCTTATCAAATTCTAATAATATCTACATAATATTATGTTAATGTGGTTAATATTATTTTTTGTCTTGTAATTTAAAAATATAACCAAATCCTTCCTTCACCTCTGACAAGACATCTTGTGAATGTGTGGTAATGCCAGGCCTCCACCGTGGTTCGGATTCCACGTTAAACTGTAGGTCCTCCATTTCATCTCACAATCACCCTACCCATTACACATTACTGTGTTGTGTTAGGTCTCCATGCGTTTGAGCACGAGGGAATACAGAACATAACCGCACTGAAAGATCAGCTGATCCACGCCAATCACGACCAGACTCCGGCCATTCTCAAGAGACACGCTGACGTTATCACAAGGTAACAAACTGTGTTACATTACCTCTTTGTCCAGTGTGAACTGTGTTGTTCTTCTCACTGTAACAGCCATATTGTGTTCATTCGTACCTTTTATATGTTTCTTTCCACCATCTTCAGAGTATAACACATATTCTCAAAATATAATATTTGCTACAAGAGTGGGAAAACCTTCAAACATTTTGATTTGTGTTTAAAGATTCGTCAACTTAGATTCAAAAGTAGAATTCTACATTTGACAATTTCGAATCTTCTTCCATAAAAGTGTTAAAAGTTTAAAATACACATTTAGGTTAAATTTTTGTCATTTTGTGCTATTATGTTGACCAATTATTGATGTTTACATTAAAAAATATAAAATAATCAAATAACATATTGTGGCATGGGAATAAAATTTGTGCGGGCATGTTAATTGTCATGAGGAGAAACAGGATTAGGAATGAAGCTATCCGAGATAGAGTGGAGGAGCAGGGGAGTACACGAGATAGAGTGGAGGATGCAGGGGGGTACACGAGATAGAGTGGAGGAGCAGGGGGGTACACGAGATAGAGTGGAGGAGCAGGAGAGTACACGAGAGAGAGTGGAGGTACGGGGAGTACACGAGATAGAGTGCGCAAGAAAGGACAGATTATGATATTGTGTTTACTTAGTTATTAATCATTTTAGGATGAAATACATATATCAGATTTGCATTATAGCTACAAACACCAACATTTTACGAGAAATGTTCTTATAAATTAGTACTTGTTATATAAAATGAAACATTGCAAGGAGGATGGAAGCAAGTCGTACTCACTCACCAGGAAACTGTGGGCTCCAAGGTTACCAATTAAAACATAACGGAACAGAGACTGGACCATGGCCACTTAGTTACTCTTCTTACCGGTTTCTTGATTCACTAAAACTATTTATTGCACATGTTCTTGTAGAGTTTTTTTTTATAATTTGATCAAATTATTATCACATGATTATCACTTTTTACCGGCTCAAAATTAATTCAACAGGAACAGAGTATTTTAACTTTCAATATTGTTATTGCCGAAGCGGATAAATTTTTCTAAGAGGAGTCAAAGTTTTGAAACTTCACAACATTCCGACAACAAACAATATGTTCCTTCAGGTAAATAACATTGGTGAAAGATGTGTTTGTAGCGACCCAAGGAAAACAATGTCAGAGCAAGGTACTAACTCCTATATTTGGTTTGTTAGCAACACTATCACTGAGCTGTGAACATGTCTGAACGTGTTCAAGGTGGCAGAAGCTCCTCAACGACTCGGACGCCCGCAAGCAGAGACTGCTCCGCATGCAGGACCAGTTCAGACAAATAGAGGAACTCTACCTCACTTTCGCCAAGAAGGCGTCGGCGTTCAACTCATGGTTCGAGAACGCTGAGGAGGACTTGACTGACCCTGTACGATGCAACTCCATTGAGGAGATACGAGCGCTCAGAGAGGCTCATGCTCAGTTTCAGGTGTGTGGGACCTTGTACTTTGTTAGGTCAGGGCTGAGATCACAGCTGACAGGAACTAATGTTCACATTCTCTCTCTGGTAGGAGATGTCAGCCATCTTGTTTGCACGACAAGCAAGCATTACGGTCTTCTCCCCTTCCAGGTGCACAGTAGTGTTAGATGACCAGCCGTTTTGAGCCTGACAATGTATCTCTGAAAAGCTAAAAGCTTATCTTCATGATAAGGGCTGTTGTTGTCTGACATCTGAGAGATAATCCATTTCTCTTCATGATTTTAACCCAACTAATACTGGCTCCAAAAGTCTGCCGCGGAACACTAAATTCCCAAGCCACTTCAAAGTCTTTCACGCGAATGATTTCTCTTGATATGGATGGGCACACCTTCATTTTGTTTCTCCCTTACAAACTGGGTAACTTTTTCTTCCAGTTCTTCGTGGCGTCCTTTTGTGGGGCCATGAAATGCCTGACGTGTTGAATTGCGACTCTGCAGTTTGGGGAAATCTTTCCTCCAGCGACGCACATTAACTTCATTCACGCCACCAAATTGTTTGTTTGCATAGCGTATCTTGCAACTGCAACTTTAAAGCATGCATCATAACTTTGTCCTTCACCTTGGTTTATCTGTTTTGACGGTGGGCCGAGTTTTTCTACGCTATCAGCCGCCATTGAAAAAGATAAAAAATATACTTTTTTAAAACCGCACTAAACTATATTTTATTTATGTCACTGTAACAAATTCACACAAAAAACAAATGAATATTACAATATAATCCGCATGCATCTGACGTCACACACCATGGAGAAAAGAAACATTTACTAAACACTGATTCGTGCAGCATATTCATGTTACTGAGCGCTCCAAGATCCTCTTGTTTGATTATACACTGAGCGCTTAGTTCTTAGAGTGCGTTCAATCTTTTTATATTCTGGCCAATACGATACTTCATATACAGTATTAGTTCGGAACTTTATTTTAGGCTTTCTTTGATAATGTGTCAAATTTAATCTGTGCTTAGTACTTTATTTTAAGTTTTCGAATCCAATCCAATAAAATATTTCAAAAAAGGTTGATAAACATTTTGGACACCTTTTAAGTTTATTAAAAAAATATAATGTTATAAATGGCACTAACTTCAAATAGAGATGACGCCACTATCTAATCATCGTTAATTAGTATTTACATAAAGCTGGGCCCAGCTACCTTTTTTAAAAACAGGATATTCACTTACCAAGCAACCGACTTCCGCATCATTTCCCTTCAACCAGAACACACAATTGGTCTCTAGTTTGATTATATTAATTTGTTAAGTTGAGTTTGAATTATAGATTCTAATTTTTAGCTAAACCCATTGAATCCAAAAAGAGGATTTGAAATTTCAAATCCAAATCTTACTTAAAATTTTAGGGCTGTCAAACTCGATACTTTGATACCCTCGATTCTTGCTGGCATCAAAAGAATTGAGAATCAATCTTAACATTACGATTCTCAGCATTCAATAAAACTGGCAACTAAACAAAACTGAAACATTCAGAATAGGTAATAATCGGTTATCTCTCATATTTGTTTAGTTGCCGGCAAATTGTAAATATACCGTATTGCCCTGAATATAATACGAACTAACGTTTTGAGATGTTCTGAATGGAAAATAAATGGTTTAGAATATAATGCGACCTGACGTTATGATAGTAACTTTGACACTTTCTTTTTAAAGTAAAAGTTGAGTGAGACTATCAGAATACATGAATCTATATTAATATATAGACTAGGGATAGCAATTTTCTGTAATATAGCGATAGAGCTATCATTAATTGATATATCACAACATGTATATCGAGAGTTATGATATTAATATATAGACTAGGGATAGCAATTTTCTGTAATATAGGAATAGAGCTATCATTAATTGATATATCACAACGTGTTATATCGAGAGTTATGATATTCCTATCAAATTAAAAATAGAACAAAAATTGACGTTAATAAAAATGGTGCAACTAAACATTATATTTATTTTAATTCAATAGATTTATAGCATAGGTCGATATATTAAATACATCGATATATCGATGCCAAAACTTCACAACACTAATTTCTGGCCAGCTAACATGTGTAGGATCAGTTATGGTGGACATCTTTAAATATTTGTAACAAGTGAAATGTGTTCTTCTTGAATTTAATATTTAGTTTTGAAGACTTTTAGTGTGTTTATTAAATATCTATAAGATTGTGAGATTAAAGTTTCAAACAACATGTGTTGAAATGGTTGAGTCCAAGTTTCACATTGAGGGAGGGGGAAGTTGGGCATCAGGTACGTCAGATTTTCTCGGCAATAATACTTGGAAAAATAATGGAAAGGAGACGTTCAAGAATCAGAATCGAATAGTCGAGGTTTAAAAATCGGAATCGAGGAAAACAGGTATTGTGACATCTCTATAAAATCTGGATTTAATATTTTAAATCTTAGTAATTGGATTCAAAACCACGAGAGCATGAAATTCAATTCAGATTAGTTTCAAAATAATTTTTAGCCATGACATTTCATTCAGAATAGACTAAAAATAATTTAGGCACGAGATTTGATTCAGATTCGACTCAATTATCTTTTAGGCACGAGATTTGATTCAGATTCGACTCAATCATCTTTTAGGCACGAGATTTGATCCAGATTCGACTCAAAACTGAAAAGGATAGATTCGCACAGGCTGAGGTTGATTAAATCTTGTATCTGAACATTTTCAAATTGTCTACTCTCGACTATTACCAGGGGTTTGTATGAGTGGTAGAGGAACGAACTGTAGCTGTTGTTTGTTCCAGGCGTCGCTATCATCTGCTCAAGCAGACTTCGAGGCTCTGGCTGCCTTGGATCAGCAGATCAAGAGTTTCAACGTGGGCCCCAATCCATACACTTGGTTCACTATGGAGGCCTTAGAAGATACGTGGAGGAATCTTCAGAAGATCATCAAGGTAAGATTCATCGGTACACACAGGTGGTGCTTCTATCAGGAGCAGGGTATAGAGCGTGTAATGATGGTGGTGTGTCTATCAGGAGCAGGGTATAGAGCGTGTAATTATGGTGGTTGTGTCTATCAGGAGCAGGGTATAGAGCGTGTAATGATGGTGGTGTGTCTATCAGGAGCAGGGTATAGAGCGTGTAATTATGGTGGTGTGTATCAGGAGCAGGGTATAGAGCGTGTAATGATGGTGGTGTGTCTATCAGGAGCAGAGTATAGAGAGTGTAATTATGGTGGTGTTTCTATCAAGAGCAGGGTATAGATGCGTGTAATAATGGTGGTGTGTCTATCAGGAGCAGGGTATAGAGCGTGTAATAATGGTGGTGTGTCTATCAGGAGCAGGGTATAGAGCATGTAATTATGGTGGTGTGTCTATCAGGAGCAGGGTATAGAGCGTGTAATTATGGTGGTGTGTCTATCAGGAGCGGGATATAGACCGTGTAATTATGGTGGTGTGTCTATCAGGAGCGGGATATTGAGCTGGCCAAGGAGGCACAGCGTCAGGAGGAGAACGACAAGTTAAGGAAGGAGTTCGCCAAACACGCCAACGCCTTCCACCAGTGGCTCACCGAAACCAGGCAAGTTTGACGAGTCTCCTCTGTTATAACTTGATATTGTGTGTAGCCTGCGTTGCTTTACCAGTTCCCTATAATGAGACACAATGTGTTCTACAGATATTTGCATTAGCTTATCATCAATAATATTCTTCCCAACCGGGAATTATACCTGAACTTGCTGTTTTAAAGCAACTTTTTGGTGAAATTATGACATCTTCATATTTACCCAAAAGTAGGCCACACTTTTTTCCAAAATATCGTTTGTTAAATTTTAATTCCCAATGAGGAGTGCATATCAAAATAATCTTCTTTATCACTTGACTTTGACAAGATTTGGAAATATATAGAACTTAACACTGTATAATGGTGAAAATATAACTTTGAGCCAAAATGGCTGATTAAATAAATTGTGCATGCCGTCTAAAGCTAGGGCCACAGACTTTTTGCAAACAGTTTTTTCATTAAACGTTTCAAATATCCATTTTGAAAGGGCTAAAACTTGTTTAAAGTTCAAAGAAATCATTATTAATTATTTCTTATTTTTGAGTTCACAAAATAAAACTAAGGTATTTATACGCAAAATTGAAGTTTCATCATGAATCCTTAGTAAATACTCTGATTTTAAAATTAAATTGACGACTGTACTTTATGGAGTTATACCGAAATAGTTATAAACTACACAACAGATGGTGCTCTTGACTGGTTTACTTCAAATACGTCAATCAAAAATAGATGTTCATTGACTAATAATAAAAGCTATCTTCAAGCCAAAATGTCTGACAGAATAGAACAGTAAAACCCTGTACATCTGCTACAAGTGCTTTGAACATGTTTCTATAGCTTACTGCTATTCTTCTGTGACATGAACTCTTTCTATAACTATTATCTCTAGCTTAAATGTTCCTATCTATGTGTCCTAGCATTCTTTACTATTTTCCATTTTCAACAGGTTTTGTTGTGCATTTCATATTCCTCCTTGATGAATTCCGCTAGAATGAAACCTAGGTCAGGGGATTGGACGGTGACTATCTATTTTCTTTACGAGGCAGCCATTTCCTCGTTCAGTGGCAGCAGTGTAAAGTGTGAACTGTGTTCTTCTTTTCACTGTAACAACCATATTGTGTTTCTATCCACCTTTCCTCCACCTTCTTACAAATATAATACAATTTCTCCAACTATTAGGGATTTTCTCGCGTGCTTAGTAAACTTTTATACTGTTTGGAATCTTTTACTGGGCCAATCATTAAGGCAAGGTTACAACCCACATTTTAAGATGTTGGTAATAGTAAATGATGAACTTTACGGCAGTAAGAAGGAGATGGGGTGTGGCCTGTTTTTGGAGTTGATCTATATATTGCATATTTGTGTGTAAGTTTTAACCACCCCACTTGTCAGCTGAGGTAGAAGTTGCGTATTGTAGTCAGTAAATGTGTGTTTCTTGTTTTCCCGACATTATTTGACGCTGGTACCGGTGTTGATGTCAACAGATACCGTCTGCTAGGATGGGACGGGTGAATATGATTATTACTCAGTTGTAATCTTCCTTAACAAACTAAACTACGGTCCATTAACTTCCCTTCATTCTATGTCATTCAAATAACACCTGCTGCATTCTAGTGTTGTGTAACGTAGTTAACTAAACACTAAAACTCCTCAATTGTGTATTTTTTTAACTTGATATAACCTCTAAAGGTCACATTCCCTAAAAGGTGCAAACTTGTAATTCACGCTCAACTAGTCTCTGTCAAGACTGTACCCCAGAAACTACAGAAAGCTCAAGTCCACGGTTAAACATTGATAAAGTTTGATTAACTAGTGCGAAACTTTGACTTTCCTTTGAATATCAACTCTTGCTAAAATAATATCCAGCTTTGACAATTACGAAGCATTCATTGCCAATAAAAAATATTGATAGCTAAAATACTCAATGTTTAAAATCACTTCCATTCAAAGTTTTTAATTATGTTACTAATTAATATTAATATGAAAAAACTGAAGTAAATGAAATACTTGCTGGATAGTTACTTGATTGATCATATTAGAATGAGATTTTAGAAACATTTTTACACTAAAACATGCTATAAATGATTTTATTGTGTATAAAACTAAAATGCTCGCCCCAGGACGTGTTCCTGACCACAGACAAGTAAGAAACAGACGCTCAACCTTACGGGGGTTTCGCTAGTGTCACTGCTGGGTGGTGATAGGACTAACCGCAGCGATCCTAGTGGTGAAGGACTCAAGCTTCCAAAAGGAGCGCAACCATTTACACCTGGAGGTTGAGTGTCTGGGTCCTGGGCTCAAACCCGGCCAAGGTCAACAGATTTTTATTGAGCGATAAAAATGAGTAGCACAACTACCTTTGGGGGGAAGTAAAGCTGTCAGCCTCCTCATGTTGATTGTGGTCCCAGCAAAAATGTTAGGCCTTTTCACTCTCGCTCATAGAAATTCAATGTGGAAGAAGGGAAACCAACACACTTCCTGAATGCCCCTAGTGCATGGTATTTCTACCAGATTGAGCATGCAGCACTGACCAGCCTTTGACTTGTGAAAGTGACCTTGTAGAGAATTGATTCCAGGATTATATCAGGTTAAGATAATATTATCTATTTATCTGCATGTGGGCTACAACCAGGCTCATTTCAACTTACTAATTGTTTGTAACCTGGTAGTAATGTTCTATTATGACTCCAGTAGTTACATTAACAACACTGACCATGTTAGCAGTAACAAACAGTAAATAGTGTTCTATCCGGAACATAAATTAACTTCATTTAAGGAAGTGGTACATAAAGTATTAAATCACATTGTTTGATTAGTCGTGAATATTATGGCAGACTTACTTCTCAGTTACAGAATCAACAATGTAATAGTTCTCCTTTATTATCAATCATATTTACAATCTCAGTTGTTGATGCTAAAACAAAGAAACTTCAACAAACAAATATGGCTACCACAACACATTTACAGTCTGCTGTGTGTACTGGCCTTTAATTGGCTGGAACCTCTTTGCGCATTCTCATTGGCTAAAACAGCTCAACTCCCTGCATACCATCTTAAGTTAAAGTTAAATCAACTTTTTGAACTGAGTGCTATTCACTATTAATACATTTTGCTTTCGAGATGGGCCTAATACTAGTTCTCGAATCGGTATATTAAATTTTCTTTCGTATCTCAAATCCAAATTTGAACCCTTAGACTCTTTAAAAAATGTGTATTACAATTTTAGAAAGTGAAAATATTTCAAATTAAATTTTAAAAAAAATTGTCTTAGCACCACTGACAAATGACAATTTGTTTGTAATGTTATTACATCATAAAACACCAAAAAGAACACTTTTTGGTAAATTATTTTTACCAACCCACTCCCTGGCGCATGTTTAGCACAGAGACCTACGCAGCCATTTTATCCGACAAACATTCTCACTTATTTATTTTCTCGTTTATTTCATTATTCTTGGTCATAGTATAGCATTGGACTGTTGGCTCCATCTATTAGCTTCAATATCAAGTATTCAGACTGGCTAAAAGTCCAGTGGTTCATAGATGGCATCACAATAACTTCTTGTAATGAAACATCGATTTGTTAATTAAGGTTACTAACTGCTTAAAACTATTATTTCATAATTTTGTATTTGAAATTTATGGAGATTTTGACCCATCTCGAATCTTTTCAAATACCATCCGCATTAAGCGTTCCACCTCTAACCTCGCAGCCTGAACACAAGTACTGTGAGGTTTAGTAAATAACCTATCACCACACAAACTGTTGGATAAAATAGTAGTAAGAAATAACTATACTCGTGGAATTCCAATATTGTCGTACTAGATGTGCTTTCATATATCCATACGTCAAGTCGTGTGATTTGAATTTGTCACTTTAAATAACTATTATCAGTACATATAAAATAACAATAATAATATGGTAAACTTTTATAAATGTTTGTATTTTGTAAAAGTTATTTCCTGTGAAGATTGGTCGTATGTTTTCATTGGGCCGAGAGTAATTGGGAGTGTTTGCTTTCAGAACTTCGATGATGGAGGGGTCGGGGTCCCTGGAGCACCAGTTGGAGGCCACTAAGGTAAGTTGCAAGTCACACAACCTCGTGTCGGGGGAAGTGTGTTTACGATCCTGAGAACTAGCGACACAAGTCGAGGTTTAGTTTACATTCCGGCCAGGGGATTCACAGTTATTATACGTGGAAAGAAGGAACAAACACAATATGGCTCTTACAATTCAAGGAACAATAATTGTCTCGGAACCCCTTAGGAGGAAACCAAACAACATAAAGATGTGATTGGACCAGTTTTACAGGGCCGTGTGTTTGTTGATAATGATGTGATTGGACCTGTTTTACAGGACCCTGTGTTTGTTAAATCTAATTGCTTGAGAGTGGGTTTGCAGGGCCCTGTGTTTGTTGAATCTAATTGCTTGAGAGTGGGTTTGCAGCAAAAGGCAATCCAGGTGCGTGCAAGGCGCTCGGACCTGAAGCGTATTGAGGAGCTGGGTGCGACGCTAGAGGAACATCTGATTCTCGACAACCGCTACACAGAACACAGCACGGTGGGACTGGCGCAGCAGTGGGATCAACTCGATCAGCTCGGTATGCGAATGCAGCACAACCTGGAGCAGCAGATACAAGCCCGGAACCAGTCTGGAGTCTCCGAGGACGCACTCAAGGAGTTCTCTATGATGTTCAAACACTTTGACAAGGACAAGAGTGGCCGTCTCAACCAGCAAGAGTTCAAGTCTTGTCTGCGAGCGCTCGGTTATGACCTGCCCATGGTAGAGGAGGGTCAGCCCGACCCTGAGTTTGAGGCTATACTAGGTGAGAACAACCAGGAGTTTGTTGCGAGGCTATATTAGAGGAAATAACATGGGACCTTGGTGTGAGGCTATACTAGGTTAGAATAACCAGGAGCAACACGCTATATTATTATTATTATTATTTGTTCCAAGGTTATATTAGAGGAAATAATATGGGACCTTGGTGTGAGGCTGTATTGGGTAAAGGGTATAATACACCAACAAAGTAGATGTTACATTGAAATGTGGCAAAGTCACAACAGATTGTTAGTCTTCAAACTATAAGCTAAGTGGAGTTATTGTTGCAGATCTGGTGGACCCTAACAGAGACGGTTATGTCTCCCTACAAGAATACATGGCCTTCATGATCAGCAAGGAGACAGAGAATGTACAGAGCTCCGAAGAGATAGAGAACGCGTTCAGAGCCATCACAGCGGCTGACAGGCCTTATGTCACCAAAGAGGAACTTTACGCAGTAAGTAGCAGTCACCAATATCGTCGACTGGGTCAAAACTACTTTGGGAACCTCATTCTAACTGTCCTGCATTGGTTCTAGAACCTCACAAAGGACATGGCCGACTACTGCGTGGCGAGAATGAAGTCCTACGAGGACCCCAAGACCGAGCGTCCAATTCCTGGTGCACTCGACTACATCGAGTTCACTCGGACTCTCTTCCAGAATTGAGGTCGACACACTGTGGTGACATGAGCTGGTGTCTACAGATGTCCATGTAAAACTTTGGTTTAATTTCAATGGGACGTTGCCGGCCTTGCACAAGAGTGGTGAGTTATGTTAGTTGGTGGAATGACATTGTTAACGTTCTAAAACAGTTAGTGAGTTACACCAATTAACATAATGAAGATATATTTGTCAGCAGATGGTGGGGCAGCTTGTAACTGAATAAATGACGCAATTTGAGCTTTCCCGTAGCCAAGAGCCACTACTCTAGTACGCAGGGTTGGGTGGGGTTAGGGGGTCAGGCTTGAAAACAAAACACTTGCACCCTCCTAAACTTAATCCAATATTTATCTAACCACTATTTCAATATTTTATCAAACAAGCCTTAAATTTATTAAAAATTTTAGTTTAAACCTTCTGTATACAGCGATAAGAGTTGAATAAAAGCATTTAACAAAAAAAAACTGCTTCTAATGTTTGTATTATCTGGGTGGGCTGGGAGACGATAATTCACAAGTCATACTAGCAGAGTTTATTGCAATGGAGTCTCTGGAGTTCATGGACAAGATGCACGCTTGTAAATTGTAGAAGGAAAGACTCTCCCCAGTTATTCAGCGCAATTCAAGACGGGTCTTGTCCCGTTAGACTGGAAACTCTACTCTTATCATAAATATATATATGATAAATTGTGATAAACTTCTGGTTTATTGAGTCTGGATTCAGATTGTATTTATTGTTAACTTGACATAAAACCACATCACAATTTATTGTAGAAATTGAATAAGCACTATAAGGAATATTAAACTCTGTTATGGGCGCCAGGAATGAGTTGTGGCATACTAACAGACTTAGTAATTTATAGTTTTCATTCAGTTAAATATCTAAGAACTATTTGATTCGTTCCATTTATATTCAACTTTTTAAATACAATTGAGAGATATATCTAACAAACATATTGAAACAATATCTATAGCAAAATGTATTTTCTTGAGATAAAAGTTATTAATGTAGATTTATTAGAGAACCAATATTTTATGAACACAGTTCTAAGGAAGTTTTATTTGATGTGATGTGTTCTAATAATTGCTTTAAAATGAAATGTTAGTGTTTGCTATAATTTTCTTGTTAATACTCTCGCTAAATAGCATTTAGCCGTTTTCACCGTGGCTCTCTTCTAGCAATACTTTTAACAAAAATTATTTGAATGTTTTCCGACTAGATTTGAACGTAAGCAACCCATTTTTACCTTTTGACTTCTAATCCAATACATGCTTCTCTTGTTCATTTGAAAAGTTGGTTATTTTATATTAATTTTGTTTTTGTGATAAAGACAAAATGTGTCATTGCCACTTAGCCAACCTTTTAAACTGTGATTTGTACATGTGTTGAGGATAAATGTCATTTATTTAAAACTTTCCAAAATAAAATCTGGTTAAAAGAGGTCTCTACTATTTGTAGGAAAAGATAACTTATTTTGCATTTATAAAATTTTGTGTTCTATATTATATCAAACTAATTACCAAATAATCTTTTATTTTAATCTATTAACCCAAATAATGTTGTTGACCTGTTCATTTATTTATGGCAGCTTTATTTTTATACTGTACATCTGCCCCTTAATTATATTAGTTTGTCTTGGCAATAAAATCTTGCTTTAGTGTTGTAATGTTGGTACTTATTTCTACTCCTCCCATGCCCTGAGCTTTGAAAATGTTGAAGGCTGATGCCAAACAAGTAGTAATGTCAAGAGCTGAGAGAACAACTTGTATTTACATATTTAGATAATACGTAACAAATGTAACTGAGGACTATATGTAGTTTCATGAATGAAGGCTTTACTGTCAAGCTCCATTCCAAAGTAGCCGCTCAGTGTTACAATGAAAAACAAGTTTATAAAGTGTCACAGATGGTCGTCCCTCGTTCGTGACTTGGTGGGTGGCGCCACTTTGACAGGAGCAATTAGAATAGTCTTACCCACTGGGTCCCGTGACCCCGTCTGACATCAGCATAAAGCTCCTTTCACATATTCTGATTCAGCGATCGAGTAGCAATTGGATTGAACCTCGACTGGGCGCTACAGGGCAGTCACTCATTGTTTTAAATGGGCATGTTTACACAGGCCGGTATTTATTCAAACATCCTGAACCTTATCCCTAACCCTAAAACATAACTAATATGGTTCAAATAAAAAAAAGTCAACAAAAAGAAAGAGAGTGAGTAAAGAATATAGAAAAACAATTGTGGAACCTGTCCCCATAGTCAACCTCAACAATATATAAATATATAAAAATTCCCCTAATTCAATTACCAGACAAAAATATTAGAAGCGAGATAACGTTATACCTAAGGATAAATAAGTAGAGTAAAAAAAGAGTAAGTTGAAAAGATTCACAAAATCGGTTGTTTATTAGATAATCAAAAAAGATATGAAAAATAATTAAATACGAAAGATCCCAAAAGGGGCAGAATTAATGTATAGAAAATTTTGTGATCACAATAGCATGGTTTCATTAGAAGAGCACATTAAATATTTTAGTGATCACCATCACTAGTTTACGTTAACAAAAACAAGTTAGATGCGCACTTGTTAGCCAGGAAGGAACAATACAAAGCTCACGAATTAGATCCCCGCGAAATACTCATATTCTTTACATAAAAATCAAACTTATTTATATCATTATCTTTACATCTCTCCATCCCGACAAAAAGAAAAATACGTCTTATGTCGATTTACCATAGACATAAAACTATCAAATTTCTTACATTGATTACAAAGTTGAGCAATCCACATTTAGTTCACAACGCTAAAAAAAAATTACCGTTAATAAACAAAATTATTATGGCGGTTATTAGTGACCTCTACACTATGCTGATGGCGCCCAATAAATAAAGTTTATAAGTAAATATTGGAGATAATAACAAGTGCACTACTTCCTAGTCAGAGTCTAATAACTAAAGTGCATTACAATTGATATAAAGAGTCCAAAAGAAAATATTAACATCACAAGTGCTGTTTTCTAGTCAGAGTCCAATAACTCAAGTTCATTAAGCCAAAAAAGAAGTTTGCTAACGAAAAAGAGTACATGCCGAAAAAGAATTTTGCTTACATTGTTATTAATCTCCAAAGCCTTAGCTTCCCCTAGCGATTATCGAAGCCAGTCCAAAAGTGCTTCTCTACTCACACGACCACTCTTTTATACGGTTTTAGCAGAGAACACGGAATGAGGGGATCACGAGGGGAAGAAAACCAAAGAACATAAACAAGGGGGGATTCTACACGCTTCTAGACTGGAGTAGAAACTAAACTTGACACTGGCTGAAGACTGAGGAGTATCTTCTTTTCTTCTGAAAGGGCCAGTTTCGTGAGTAGATGGAATGGTCACAGGCCAGGATTGGTTGAATTTGGTCACGTGACCACGCCTCCTCATACTCTGATTGGTTTGTTGGGTTTCCCCCGCCACTCTCGTCCTTCTCCTGACCCCCTCCCCTCCTCCTGACCTCATTTCCCATGTACTGATTACGTCCTTTCCTGCAGCCCCTTTCCCTACAACCCTCCCCTTCCAAACCCGGACATGTTGGTTCTTGATCATTAATTATTAATGATTGTTAATTGATTTTTGGCTAGTATTGAGGTTGTGGAGTTTTTATTCATTGATTAGGGCATTGTAGTTTATTTATTTGTTCATTAGAACCTCGCGCTATGGCTGTCGGGGGTAGAATGAACATTAGCTCCTCCGTCACAAGGCTTTGTCGTACTGTACCGGAACCGGCAGCACGAACCTCTCCTGACGACCGTTCGGGGTAGGGTGTAATAAATGGTTCCCCTCCTTAGAAGTATGTGTCGCAACCCTGGAGCCAGTCTGGCGGGTCGACAAGACAAGTCAGGACAAGAATAGATCGCGAGGGCGCAATGGGTTTTCCCTGCAGCCAGTATGACGGCCCGACAAGACGAGTCGAGACAAGAATAGATCGTGAATTAGGTCAGTGTGTCGCAACCCCTTGGGTTTTCCCTGGCGACAGT